>JAVLVB010000723.1:179675-194928 GCA_032876305.1 Orestias chungarensis
GGATTCTTTATTGACTTTAGTTGATTCTTTATTTATTCTTTGTTGATTTTAGTTGATTCTTTATTTATTGTTTATTGACTTTAATTGATTCTTTATGGATTATTTATTGACTTTAGTTGATTCTTTATTTATTATTTATTGACTTTAGTTGATTCTTTATTTATTGTTTATTGACTTTAGTTGATTCTTTGATTATTTATTGACTTTAGTTGATTCTTTATGGATTCTTTATTGACTTTAGTTGATTCTTTATTTATTCTTTATTGATTTTAGTTGATTCTTTATTTATTGTTTATTGACTTTAATTGATTCTTTATGGATTATTTATTGACTTTAGTTGATTCTTTATTTATTGTTTATTGACTTTAATTGATTCTTTATTGTTTATTGACTTTAATTGATTCTTTATTTATTATTTATTGACTTTAGTTGATTCTTTATTTATTGTTTATTGACTTTAATTGATTCTTTATGGATTCTTTATTGACTTTAGTTGATTCTTTATTTATTATTTATTGATTTTAGTTGATTCTTTATTTATTGTTTATTGACTTTAATTGATTCTTTATGGATTATTTATTGACTTTAGTTGATTCTTTATTTATTATTTATTGACTTTAGTTGATTCTTTATTTATTGTTTATTGACTTTAATTGATTCTTTATGGATTATTTATTGACTTTAGTTGATTCTTTATTTATTGTTTATTGACTTTAATTGATTCTTTATGGATTATTTATTGACTTTAGTTGATTCTTTATTTATTGTTTATTGACTTTAGTTGATTCTTTATTTATTGTTTATTGACTTTAATTGATTCTTTATGGATTATTCATTGACTTTAGTTGATTCTTTATTTATTATTTATTGACTTTAGTTGATTCTTTATTTATTGTTTATTGACTTTAATTGATTCTTTATGGATTATTTATTGACTTTAGTTGATTCTTTATTTATTGTTTATTGACTTTAATTGATTCTTTATGGATTATTTATTGACTTTAGTTTATTCTTTATTTATTGTTAATTGACTTCAATTGATTCTTTATGGATTATTTATTGACTTTAGTTGATTCTTTATTTATTGTTTATTGACTTTAATTGATTCTTTATTATTTATTGACTTTAGTTGATTCTTTGTTATTTATTGACTTTAATTGATTCTTTATTTATTATTTATTGACTTTAGTTGATTCTTTATTTATTGTTTATTGACTTTAATTGATTCTTTATGGATTCTTTATTGACTTTAGTTGATTCTTTATTTATTATTTATTGATTTTAGTTGATTCTTTATTTATTGTTTATTGACTTTAGTTGATTCTTTATTTATTGTTTATTGAGTTTAATTGATTCTTTATGGATTATTTATTGACTTTAGTTGATTCTTTATTTATTTTTTATTGACTTTAATTGATTCTTTATGGATTATTTATTGACTTTAGTTGATTCTTTATTTATTGTTTATTGACTTTAATTGATTCTTTATGGATTATTTATTGACTTTAGTTGATTCTTTATTTATTGTTTATTGACTTTAATTGATTCTTTATGGATTATTTATTGACTTTAGTTGATTATTTATTTATTGTTTATTTACTTTAATTGATTCTTTATGGATTCTTTATTGACTTTAGTTGATTCTTTATTTATTATTTATTGATTTTAGTTGATTCTTTATTTATTGTTTATTGACTTTAGTTGATTCTTTATTTATTGTTTATTGAGTTTAATTGATTCTTTATGGATTATTTATTGACTTTAGTTGATTCTTTATTTATTGTTTATTGACTTTAATTGATTCTTTATGGATTATTTATTGACTTTAGTTGATTCTTTATTTATTGTTTATTGACTTTAATTGATTCTTTATGGATTATTTATTGACTTTAGTTGATTCTTTATTTATTGTTTATTGACTTTAATTGATTCTTTATGGATTCTTTATTGACTTTAGTTGATTCTTTATTTATTATTTATTGATTTTAGTTGATTCTTTATTTATTGTTTATTGACTTTAGTTGATTCTTTATTTATTGTTTATTGAGTTTAATTGATTCTTTATGGATTATTTATTGACTTTAGTTGATTCTTTATTTATTGTTTATTGACTTTAATTGATTCTTTATGGATTATTTATTGACTTTAGTTGATTCTTTATTTATTGTTTATTGACTTTAATTGATTCTTTATGGATTATTTATTGACTTTAGTTGATTCTTTATTTATTGTTTATTGACTTTAATTGATTCTTTATTATTTATTGACTTTAGTTGATTCTTTGTTATTTATTGACTTTAATTGATTCTTTATTTATTATTTATTGACTTTAGTTGATTCTTTATTTATTGTTTATTGACTTTAATTGATTCTTTATGGATTATTTATTGACTTTAGTTGATTCTTTGATTATTTATTGACTTTAGTTGATTCTTTATTTATTATTTATTGACTTTAGTTGATTCTTTATTTATTGTTTATTGACTTTAGTTGATTCTTTGATTATTTATTGACTTAAGTTGATTCTTTATGGATTATTTATTGATTATATATCGATCATGTATGAATAATTAAGGTATTTTATCCGGGCCGTGCGGCTTCATGACGTCCCACCTTCCCTTCATGGTGTTGAAGAGTCGGATGCCGTCTGCTGGACCACAGATCTGGATCAGATCTTCTCTGCTCATCCTCAACAGATCAGCGCCTGTAAAAGGAGCCAGAAGTTCTGGTTCGGCTCGCTCGGCCCAGTTTCTACATCCTGACGAGTTTCTGGATCTGATTTTCGTCTTCCTTATTTTACAGATCCAGCAGAGATGCACCGATCAGGGATTTTACTGGCTGATACCAATTTCTGACTGACTGACTGACTGATTTCATTCAGCGTTATGTTCTTATGGCTAAAATTAAAGAGATGAAACTTTGTTTCAGGTATGATGAAGGTTGTTGGTTTGAATCCAACTGAAAATGAAGAAATCACATTTGTTTATTAAAGCTCATGTTTGTTTTTTTGTAGATACGTTTAAAGACCATAAACGCAAGAATAACTAATAGATAAAATTGTATTTAGGGAAAATAGATCAGAACCAAACAGAACCGATCAGAACTGGCCCATTGATTGATGCATCTCTAACCTTCAGCTATTCCTTTGAAGTTTAGTTCAGGCCTGCTGGAAAAACAAAGAGGAAATCTCAGTTTCTGTTCCCTCAGGTTTGCAAACGTCAGGCAAGGATTCAGAGACACTCGATTCTGTAAGGAAACACTAAGTGAACTGTAGGGGCCTAAGCAGGTGAGTTGGTCCTTTAGTTTCTACCTCCATGAGAAAACAGGTTTATGGATTCAAACCAGAGATTGTTCTACCCGAGTGGAACCAGGGTCGGTCCACAGGGTCGGGTCCACAGGAACCAGGCAGGTCTGGTTTTTCAGTCAAAGTGTTTTTAAGGTTTTGATGAACTCGAATGTTTAATACAAAATAAGTCGTCCATGTTTGTTTCTTCATCGACCAGCCGGGAAAGGGGAGGAGCTTCTTAGCAACCGGCGAGGTGTCGCCGGTTTCTAAGAAGAATAAATAATCCGCTGATGTCAGCATCTTTACTTGATGCTGAAGCTGACCTCTGAGCTTTTCTGAGTTTGCAAACCAAGAGTTCAGATCAGAGTTTCCACTTTGTGTTGCAGCCCCCCCGTGTTACCTGAGAAGCTGGAGAAGAGCCGAGAGAAAAGCGAGAACCTGTGACGATGCAGCCACAGCAGAGTGTCCTGCGGCGAGGACGACGGTAGAAGATGCTACATGTCAAAAAGAAGAAGAGTCCCAGAAATGAGTCTCCACAAACTGTCCTGAAGGAGATAAGAGAGCAGGATGAAGCCTTTAGCGCTGTGCCGCTGCCAGGTACTTACATCCGAGCAGCCGGGCAGCAACACCTCCGATTGGCTGGGAGAACAGTTGCTACGGAAACGAGTGCATGAGGGAGAAAAACACAGGAGATGATTGGCTTTCAAACCATCTAGTTCTGACGCCCAACACTCGCCGACCTCCATGTCGCAACACTAACGTGACGCCGAGATGGGGTTTACCAGGCCAGGACCGCAGCGGCGCCCCTTGCTGGATCAGGAAGGCGTCGCAGTTTTCGAACTAATCAATGAATCTGGTCCAAAGTGGAAGCTGATTGGTCTGCTTCCTCCCACAAGCTCCGCCTCCTACTGCTGCTGCTTTCAGGAGGTTCCTCCCCAGGTTCTTTAGAACGTCTGGAGCTAGAGCCCGTCTCCTACGTCTGAACCGAGCCTCGGTACCTTCTTAGCTCCTCATGATTATTTGTCACAGGTTCTAATTCTCCTGTTTTTACGACAATTTGTGTTTTCTAATAAAATCTGAAAAGTGTGGCATGCATTTAATCTGACCCTATTCAGTAAGATCTACTGGATGCTCATCAGTATCCACAGTTCTGGTTCTGGTTCCGTTTAAACCAGGTTCAGATTCTTAGATGTGGTAGAACGACCTATTCAAAGTCCACTCCGTACCTCCAGGCGTTTTGCAAAGGAGACAGAAAGATGATTCTAAAGAGGCTCCACGAAAACAAACAAATTCGTCCTCAGATCGCATGGAAGTGGCGGACAAACAGAACCGGACCACACTGCGGTGTTGGGTCCGATCTTACAGAACCACGTCGTTAGTGAACGTACAGTCAGAGAACAGTCGAGAGAACTTACCCGTCAGAGAAACCGGGCGTTGGTGAGCTGTGGTAGACGGCTAATGGAGTGCTGGTGGTACCGAGGTTCAGGGTTAGGGGCTCGGGCCACGGGGAACACTGGGACATAAACACAAACGACCCGGTAAGGCAGCAGCACCGCCAGAACCAGGTTCCTCAGACATAACAGTGAAGACAGCTGAGGTTTTCCAGGTCCAGTCAGACCCGGTTAGAACGGCTTAGAACCCACAAGAACCCAGAACCTCATTAGACTAAAGCTTCTGTGACTAATTTACAAAGTTGGTGAACTTCTCCTGGGGGCGGGGCTTATCTGTCTGAGCAGCCTTTCTATTGGTCAGCTTGAACACGTGGTTAGGAAGTTCTTCTTCTTCTCTGAAAAGACACTTTACTCAGTTTTCTTCTGTAGTTGTAAAAAGTTAAGAACACGATGACGACCTGAGAACCGGCAGAAACGCGTCAGATGTTTTTAAGATTTTAACCAATAGAAATGCATCACCTCAAAAGGAAGCCCCGCCTCCACAACCCTGATGTTATTTTTAAAGTTTCATTTTCTTTGATAATTTTTTCAAAGTTTAAATTTTTAAGTATTTTTTTTGGGGGGTTTCTTATGATTTTGGACCGAATTTCTCTCCGAACGCTTGAATAGTTTTCAGTCTGAAGCCTCGATGAGGCCGACCCAGTTCAGGGTGAACGGTTTCCTGCTTTTACTGCTCCTGCCTTACATAACATGTGTGATCGGCCCAACCGGGTTAACGGACCTTCAGAACCAGCGGACACAAGGCTCCTGAGTCAGACATTAACCTGGCTGAAGGCCGGCTGGTTCTGATCCGGTGAGCGATTGACCTCACCTCCTTCAGCAGGCTGGTGTCATGTGACGGCTGGTACTTGTCCCGTTCCTGAGGCGTCTTCTTGTCCATCTTCTCTCTGTCCGTCTTCAGTTTGCGATCCGCTCCTTTGGGCTTCAAACACGGAACAATAAAGTTGTTTCAGTTCAAACATACGTGTGGGCGGGGTCTGTGGGGGGCGGGCTCAGACCTTGAACACCTTGACCTGGCAGCTGGACGAGTGGACGTGCGCCACGTACTCGCCATGCTCGTTGGACATGTAGCTGTCCACCTGGATGCGGAACGGCACGCCCTTCTCGCCGCCGTGCTTCCTGGGCGTGAACTCGGTGCTGATGCAGTGGACCTGGAAACACGCGGCGTGAACGCCGACCGACAACACTGCGGCATTCTGGGAAAATCCAGGTTACCTGGATGAAAACAGACGCGTTCCTCAGGGGGTCCCACAGGAACTGGATGGCGTTGAGATGCAGCGGTTCAGAGCGAGGCTCGATGACTCCCACCGACAGCGGAACGTCTGCACGAGGACAGAGATCGGTTCTGTTAAACGCTCTCGACCTCTGACCTCACGCTGCTGCTCTTCAACCTGGGGAGGGTCAAAGGTTATCTACAATCCAAGTCAAGTCCATCAGCCTCCACAGAGGACAACAGTCCACACCTCATTTAGCAGGTATAAGGTTAAAGGGTATGACCCTGAACCAACATGGCTGTCAGAACCAGAACCTCAATGGAGCAGCTGTAAAGCACGGTGGTGGAGAAGTGATGGTGAGGTGTTTCATGATGGACGTTCTAGAGACGCTCTAGAGATGTTCCGTGTCTTCTACAGACTTTTAGAAACGTTCTACAGATGTTCCTCCTCCTATAGAGACATTCTACATACGCTGTAGAGACGTTCTAGAGACGTTCCGTCTCTCCTAGAGACTGTCAGACACGTTTTAGAATCATTCCCCTCTCCTATATTTGTTCTATATACATTCCGTGAACATTTATCTGAGGGGAGGACTCACCAATGTCCAGGATCCGGTCCCCGGGTCGGTCCCACCTCCAGCCGTCCAGCTGCTGCTGTTCCACGTACTGAAGACGGCGATCATGGAAGACGATCCGCACAACGCTCTGCAGAGAGGCGGGACGCTGATCACGTCTGAGGACGTCCAACTGTCCATCCATCCATCATCCATCCATCATCCATCTAATATTTAACAACATTTTAATTGAGGGGAAATTCACAGGATACTTTCAAAATAAAGTTAATATAATTACAACACCCTGCAGAAAGGAAATAATGACAACGACCTTGAGAGGTCAGAGGTTAGAGGTCGATCATCTGGTTTGTATCCTCAGAGGCCAGCCTGTTGCTTTCAGACTCGTCCAGATTTATCTGAACTGATATCAGATCTTTGTCTTGTCTCCTTCAGGTTGCTAATGCTAACACGCTAACGCTTCTGCTGACCAAACAGACCACTAAATGCAGTCTTCAGCCTGGAAACCGTCACCATGGAGACGTTTATGGATGGAGGCTGTCTGCGTGTCTCATTTTTACACGTCCAGGCAGCAGCAGCCTGGCGACGGAGGAACTACCAGAAGATCCACTGACCCAGAAAAAACAGAGCAGCTTCATCGCTTCAATAGTTTCAACACAAAGCAAGAAAGAAGAGCTGCTGTGTTCAAGAAGAAGAACTAGAGACAAGCAAGGTTGGTAGAGCTGCCATCAGGAACCTGAGACAAACCAGGAAAGTAGAGAAGACATAAATGTCAAAGGTCAACAAACAAACATGGGCGCTCACACCTACCTTCACATACTTGCTGCTTATATCTGAATACTCCGCTTGCTTTCTGTTTAGCATACGGATTTCGTAGGACTGACCTACATTTTAAAACATTAAAGACACAAACAAATATGGAATCAGTCAATCGGAGCAGAGGAGGCGGAGTCAGAGAAGACAAACGTGGAGGACAGAGGGACAACCGAGGTCTCTCAGCTCCAACAGGTCTAACACCGAGAGCCTTAAAAGTCAAGACAGAACCGCAACCAGAACCAGAGTCCAGAGACTGGAGACCAGAGTCCAGAACCAGAACCAGAGACAATACTCCAGAGTCCAGAGACTGGAGACCAGAGTCCAGAACCAGAACCAAAGACAATACTCCAGAGACCGGAGACTGGAGACCAGAACCAGAACCAGAGACAATACTCCAGAGACCAGAGACTGGAGACCAGAGTCCAGAACCAGAACCAGAGACAATACTCCAGAGTCCAGAGACTGGAGACCAGAGTCCAGAACCAGAACCAGAGACAATACTCCAGAGTCCAGAGACTGGAGACCAGAGTCCAGAACCAGAACCAGAGACAATACTCCAGAGTCCAGACACTGGAGACCAGAGTCCAGAACCAGAACCAGAGAAAATACTCCAGAGACCGGAGACTGGAGACCAGAGTCCAGAACAAGAGACAATACTCCAGAGACCGGATACTGGAGATCAGAGTCCAGAACCAGAACCAGAAACAAGACTCCAGAGACCAGAGACTTGAAACCAGAGACAAGAGACCAGAGACTGGAGACCAGAGTCAAGAGAATGAAGACCAGAGTCCAGAGACTGAAGACCAGAACCAGAACCAGAGACAAGGCTCCAGAGACCAGAGACAAGAGACCAGAGACTGGAGACCAGGGTCCAGAGACTGGAGACCAGAGTCCAGAACCAGAACCAGAGACAAGACTCCAGAGACCAGAGACTGGAAACCAGAGACAAGAGATCAGAGACTGGAGACCAGGGTCCAGAGACTGGAGACCAGAGTCCAGAACCAGAACCAGAGGCAAGACTCCAGAGACCAGAGACTGGAAACCAGAGACAAGAGACCAGAGACTGGAGACCAGATTCCAGATACCCCGGGTATGAAAACTTCCGACGAAGCTTTGAGTTCATCCTTGGATGTTTTTTGTCATTTCTGGACATTTAATGGTTTTTTTCAATAATTCATTATTAAGTCATAGTTAAAGTACAACTAAATAAAAAAAAGGGTCAGAAACACAAACACAGAACAGGCTCACATATTTACATACACCTGAGTAACCTGGACTAAACATGGTGGAGGCAGAGTGATGCTCTGGGTCTGAGGAGGACGTCCAAACAGGTTTGTCTACATTTCACAGCAACTTCAAATCTCACCAAGTTTCTGGTGAAAACGTCTCCGATCACTACCATCACACTCAGATGTAACTTTAGTAACACACCCTCACTCATGACTTCCATGGAAAGTTGCTACACACAGAAGACAACCAACATCTGCTGCTAGACCAGGAAGCTTTGATCCGTGTCCCAGCATGATGGACGTAACTCAGGCTAGTTTTTAAGACGTGACGTCATGAATTAGACAGTCAGACATTATTCCTCTACAGGTCTTGGGTGTATGTACATTTCTGACCCTGCAGGAAGCGTTTGAGGACGCAGACAGGACGGACAGTACCTTGGTTTAGGTAGGACAGCGTCTCATCCTGCAGCTTGACGGCCGGCGAGGTGGCGGCACACAGGACGTACTGGAAGTGCGCCTTCCTGTCGGCGCTCGCTGCCCTGAGCCGCGCATCCTCGCTCTTCAGGAACGGTGCCAGAGCGTCCCTGGAGGAGAGGACAGAGGACACGTCCTGACTGGTGGTCCAGAGGTTCTTGTTCTAAAAGCAGCGACTGAGCAGATTAGGAGCTGATAAACGTTCTAAGAATAGAAGCCGGCCTATTGTCATCCTCTCTTATCTGCAGCCCAGGGGTCAAAGGTCGACGATCCAAACACTAGAAGCGGACGCGGCGCCGTCTACCTGATGTAGCTGTTGGAGTGCTGCAGGTACGACTCCGGCTGCGGGTGGCAGAACAGCATAGCTCTGTTTTTCAGGGCGACAGGAGCAGGCGGACTGAGCGCGCTCAGTGGCATCAGAGGCTCTTATAGCGACCTGCTGTGGTGACCTGTAGGGGGCGGGGCTTCCTCACACACCTCCCTGCAGTGCCAATGTGTGTGTGTGTGTGTGTTGGGGGGGGGGCTGAAGGATCTCAAAGTCTGCTCAGGTTAATGTTTATCTGGACCAGAACCAGCGGAAACATGTTTACACTCCCATAAGAGAACCAAATGAGTCTCACAGACCGGGAAAGTATTCACACACACTGGTCTTACAGAGCAGTATATAGTTTTCACACCCCTCAGACTTTGTGTCTAGGATTTTCTGCTGGAGGTCAGAGGTCACGGTTCCCTCAGTCTGACAGCCTGGAACATGTCAGACGTACGTTTGGTACTTTCCGTTTTGTTACTGCCTCCATGTTTGACACTTTCACTGTAGATGAATCATCTGGCTGCTCACCATGACCTTCACCAGTCAGCATGAAGTTAGTGGAACATTACAGGGAACAAAGAACACGGAGAACCTGAGAAGGTCTGAGAGGATAAACACCAGACTGAGACACTTTCTAGTGATCAAACTTTATTAGTCAGGTCCAGAGGAGCATGCACGTAGAGACAGTGGAGAGGAACAACCTGAACCAGCAGCCGTCTGCACCAACCCACCAACGGCTAAAGGAGAACAGCAGGAGACCTAGAGGAACCCAGCCAGGAGAACGTTCTATCAGAGGAACATTAAAAAGTTATCTGGTGCCAGAACCTTCAGATAGGAACTGACCGGGGTTCTGCAGATGGAAGCAGAGTTGTGGAAAATCTCCAAAGCCTTTCCAGGAGCTCTGGGGTCAAAGGTCGTCCCGTTCGGATTACAGCAGCAGGCACTGTTACGGATCCGCCATGTGGTAATTTACCTGGAGCGAGCCGGCTTCCCTCCCAGAACCCCGGGGTGTGGGCGGCAACAGAGGGGCGGGTTCAGAGGTCAGCCTGCTGGGGGCCGTGGAGACACACTAGGCTGACTGGGGACGAAGAGATGCATTCTGGGAGATCAGCCGCCTGAGGGAGAAACGAGTCACGAACCTGGTCGCACGTTTCCATTCATCCCGTCATTCATTCACACTCCACTGACACCCAGGGGCACTCACTATGGGGCCCTTACTATAGGAGCCCTAACTATGGGGTCCTTACTATAGGGGCCCTCACTATGGGGCCCCTTGGCCACATTCAGAACCTGGCAGGTCTCAGTTTGGATGATTTCTTGTTAGTTCAGTTTTTAATCGTTTGGTTTGTTTTTCTCAGACGTTCTTTTGTTCGACCCTAAGATCTAGACCTGTTCTAGATCCATCTTAGATCTAGAACAAATCTAGATCCATCTTAGAACTAGACCTATTCTAGATACATCCAAGATCTAGACCTGTTCAAGATCAATCCTAGACCTGTTCTAGATCAATCCTAGATCTGTTCTAGATCAATCCTTGATCTAGACCTGTTGTAGATCTAGGAAGGATCTAGGACAGATTTAGATCCATCTTAGATCTAGACCTGTTCTAGATCCATCTTAGATCTAGAACAAATCTAGATCCATCTTAGAACTAGACCTATTCTAGATACATCCAAGATCTAGACCTGTTCAAGATCAATCCTAGACCTGTTCTAGATCCATCTTAGACCTAGAACAAATCTAGATCCATCTTAGAACTAGACCTATTCTAGATACATCCAAGATCTAGACCTGTTCAAGATCAATCCTAGACCTGTTCTAGATCAATCCTAGATCTAGATCTGTTCTAGATCTATCTTAGACCTAGAACAGATCTAGATCCATCCAAGATCTAAACCTGTTCTAGATCAATCCTAGATCTATCAGATCCATCTTAGATCTAAACCTGTTCTATATCCATCCTAGATCTGTTCTAGATCCATCCTAGATCTAGACCTGTTCTAGATCCATCCTAGATCTAGACCTGTTCTAGATCCATCCTAGATCTAGATCTGTTCTAGATCTATCTTAGACCTAGAACAGATCTAGATCCATCTTAGATCTAGACCTGTTCTAGATCCATCCTAGATCTGTTCTAGATCTATCTTGGATCTAGATCTGTTCTAGATCCAAGATAGATCTAGACCTGTTCTAGATCCAAGATAGATCTAGACCTGATCTAGATCCATCCTAGATCGAGACCTGTTCTAGATCTATCTTAGATCTAGACCTTTTCTAGATCCATACTAGATCTAGATTGTTCTAGATCCATCCTAGATCAGTCTCCTGTCCTCTGGTAGCTCGTGTTGTCGCTGCTGGTACTGATGCAGGTTCTAGTTCTGCTGGATTTTGTTCTCCACTGTCGGGTTCCTTAAGTATAAACTTTGACATTCTGAAGGGAAACGTGACTCTAAAGCAGAACCAGGGTCAGTGGAGTTTGATGTGTGGAACGTTATTGGAACGCTAGAACCTTGGGTTCTGACTGTTCTGTGAACTGAGAGTCAGTGACTGTGGAGAACGGTTGGTTTTTGTGTTTCTTTATTTTGGAGCGTTTTGTGTTGCCAGGATCCAAAAACGCTTCTGTACATTTTAAACACGAGCAAATAAAATAAACCCAAGAACAAAATCCATAAATAAAGAATGTTGCAGCTTCAGCAGGGAGGCGCAGCTCAGAACCCGACCAGGACCAGAACATTCATCAGATCCCATCAACAACATCGGCAGTACGAAGGTTTCTACTTAAACCCGGAGCCGGATCCACGTCCAACAGAACCGGGCCGGCGTGACCAAGTGCACTTCAGAAGAGGCGCCCGCTCCCTGTGCTGCTAACATGCTAGCTAGCTAGCGGGGAGAAGAAGCTAACACCTCGGCCGCGTTTTGAAAGACCTTCTGACCCGATTGGGTACGGAACCAGAGCGGTTCTTCTAGGCTAAGCCTGAATGCTCCCGTCAGAACGGACCAATCAGAAAGCCTGAACCCGACTGCTCTGTCCAATCAGTCATAAAATAAAAACGTCCTGTTAGAAATGTCACTGAGCGCTCAGACGGAGCAGCGGCGGCCCGGTACCGGAATCTCCAGAACCAGCAAGTGGCTTCCAGGGTTGTAGGTTCAAACACAAAAGCTTCAGGTCCGAGAGGAACCAGGAGAGGAAGAGGATCCTCGATCTCCAGAGAACACGGAAAGTTCTGGGGAAGTCTCAATCTCTGGATCGGAATCAGGAGGAATGTATCAGAATGTAGTGGGAACCTGTCAGAACGTAGTGGGAACCTGTCCGAACGAAGTGGGAACGTGTCAGAATGTAGTGGGAACCTGTCCTAACGAAGTGGGAACGTGTAAGAAGGTAGTGGGAACGTGTCAGAAGGTAGTGGGAACGTGTCAGAATGTAGTGGGAACCTGTCCTAACGAAGTGGGAACGTGTCAGAAGGTAGTGGGAACGTGTCAGAATGTAGTGGGAACCTGTCCGAACGAAGTGGGAACGTGTCAGAATGTAGTGGGTACCTGTCAGAACGTAGTGGGAACGTGTCAGAAGGTAGTGGGAACGTGTCAGAATGTAGTGGGAACCTGTCAGAACGTGGGAACCTGTCAGAATGTAGTGGGAACCTGTCAAAACGTAGAGGGAACGTGTCAGAACATAGTGGGAACCTGTCAGAACATAGTGGGAACCTGTCAGAACGTATTAGGAAAGCGTCAGAATGTAGTGGGAACCTGTCAGAACATAGTGGGAACCTGTCAGAACGTAGTGGGAACCTGTCAGAACGAAGTGGGAACATGTCAGAAGGTAGTGGGAACGTGTCAAAAGGTAGCGGGAACCTGTCAGAACGCAAAGGGAACGTGTCAGAACGTAGTGGGAACCTGTCCGGACGAAGTGGGAATGTGTCAGAATGTAGTGGGAACCTGTCAGAACGTAGTGGGAACGTGTCAGAACGTAGTGGGAACGTGTCAGAATGTAGTGGGAACGTGTCAGAACGTAGTGGGAACGTATCAGAACCTAGAGGGAACGTATCAGAACCTAGAGGGAACGTATCAGAACACAGAAGGAACATGTCAGAACGTAGTGAGAACGTAGTGAGAACATAGTGGGAGCGCATCAGAACATGGAGGGAACAGGTCAAAACGTAGTGGGAACATAGAGGGAACGTGTCAGAGTCTGGTGGGAACAATTGAGAACAGAGGGAACGTGACAGAATGTGGTGGGAACGTTTCAGAACGTAGTGGGAAACTGTCAGAACGTATCAGAACGTAATGGGAACGCGCCAGAACGCAGTGGTAACGTGTCAGAACTTAATGGGAACGCGTCAGAACATAGAGGAAACAGGTCAGAACATAGTGGAAACGAGTCAGAACGTAGTGGGAACATGTCAGAACCTAGTGGGTACGAGTCAGAACGTAGTGGGAACGTGCCAGAACGTATATCAGAACATAAAGGGAACGTGTCAGAACATAGTGGAAACGTGTCAGAACGTAGTGAGAACATATCAGAACGTAGTGGGAACGTGTCAGAACGTAGTGGGAACGCGTCAGAACGTAGTGGGAACCTGTCCGAACGAAGTGGGAATGTTTCAAACGTAGTGGGAACGCGTCAGAACGCAGTGGTAACGTGTCAGAACGCAGTGGGAACGCGTCAGAACATAGAGGAAACAGGTCAGAACATAGTGGTAACGCGTCAGAACGTAGTGGGAACATAGAGAGAACGTAGTGGGAACGTGTCAGAACGTAGTGGGAACATGCCAGAATGTAGTGGGAACGTTTCAGAATGTAGTGGAACATTTCTGAAAGTATTGTAACATTTCATAACGTAGTGGGAACGTGTCAGAACATAGAGGTAACATATCAGAACATAGAGTGAACGTATCAGAACACAGAAAGAACGTGTCAGAACGTAGTGAGAACATAGTGGGAACGCGTCAGAGTCGGGTGGGAACATAGAGGCAACGAGTCAGAGTCTGTGGGAACAATTCAAAACAGAGGAAACGTGTCAGAATGTGGTGGGAACGTTTCAGAACGTAGTGGGAACGTTTCAGAACGTAGTGGGAACGTGTCAGAACATAGAGGGAACATATCAGAACGTATCAGAACATACAGGGAACGTGTCAGAATGTGGTGGGAACGTTTCAGAACGTAGTGGGAACGTTCCAGAACGTAGTGGAACATTTCGGAACGTTCCAGAACGTAGTGGAACATTTCAGAACGTAGTGGGAACGTGTCAGAACTTAATGGGAACACGTCAGAACATAGAGGGAACATATCAGAACGTATCAGAACATAAAGGGAACGTGTCAGAATGTGGTGGGAACGTTTCAGAACGTAGTGGAACATTTCAGAACGTAGTGGGAACGTGTCAGAACTTAATGGGAACGCGTCAGAACATAGAGGGAACACGTCAGAACATAGAGGAAACAGGTCAGAACATAGTGGAAACGAGTCAGAACGTAGTGGGAACATGTCAGAACCTAGTGGGTACGTGTCAGAACGTAGTGGGAACGTGCCAGAACGTATATCAGAACATAAAGGGAACGTGTCAGAACATAGTGAAAACGTGTCAGAACGTAGTGAGAACATATCAGAACGTAGTGGGAACGTGTCAGAACGTAGTGGGAACGCGTCAGAACGTAGTGGGAACCTGTCCGAACGAAGTGGGAATGTTTCAGAACGTAGTGGGAACGCGTCAGAACGTAGTGGGAACGTGTCAGAACGTAGTGGGAACGTATCAGAACATAGAGTGAACGTATCAGAACAAAGAAGGAACGTGTCAGAACGTAGTGAGAACGTAGTGAGAACATAGTGGGAACGCGTCAGAGTCGGGTGGGAACATAGAGGCAACGAGTCAGAGTCTGTGGGAACAATTCAAAACAGAGGAAACGTG
>JAVLVB010000724.1:0-29706 GCA_032876305.1 Orestias chungarensis
AAATAACTTTAAAGGCTTATATCCACTAAATTTAATTTTAATCTCAGTATTTAAGGCAGGAAAGAAGACAATTTATGATAAAATCTTGCAAATTTATAATGTATTGCTTTGCAATCTGACAGTTTATGGAAATTGAATACTGTATGGTTTCACTTTTATGTTACTTTATCTTAAAATGTTCAAACTACAACATCAGAAAATAAGTGATGTTGATCTTTATTATTATATAGGTTAGTGTCAGATCTGAGTTCATCACTCAGTGGGACTCTGAAACTGGAAACCAGTTTTGTCACGTGATCTCCCATGGCAACCAGTAAGTGTCATCGGTTGCTCGTTGGTGAACAGAGAAGCTCGGTTTCCTCGTTCTCTGCTCTATAATCTGCTATATAAACTCAGCTCTGACCTGACGCGTCTTCATGCGGTTTTTACCTCAGACTCTGCGGGGATTTTAAAGGGACTGCGACCTTAAAACCATGAGTCACCTCAGCCCAGGGTAAGAACAGCTTTATTCAGCATTAAAGGGAACTTCAGGGGTTAAAAACTGCAGCGCAACCCTCTCTGAATGATTAGTTGTGACCGCAATATTTATATTTCTGCATTAGTTTAAAAAAAAACATTAAATAAATTGGAGGGTGGAAAAACAGCCGCCATGTGAAATATAAAGATTTAAAAAAAAAGTCCAACAATATTAACACAAATATGTGCATAAATGTGACTAGAATTGTCATGAATTATTACGCGTACAGATAGTTATTATTTTTTAAATAAAGCTGCTTTGTTTCTTATTTTAAATTGTTTTGTTTCAAGATAAATAAAGCTTGAAGATTGAAAGTTACATTTTTGTTTTCAAATGATAACATTATGTGAAAAATGCAATTCGTGCTGCTGGAGGATAATATCCCCATTTATTTTGTATTGGTTTTTTTGTTAGTTTTTTTCATTGTTGTTTTTTTATTATTTAATAATCCATCTTTCAGTTAAATACTTTTTTTGATGGGCTGCACAATACCAGATAAACATCTGTTGTACAGTTTTGTTGGTAAACATTTTGATCGAGATTTTATTTGCAGTAAATAAACATTTCAGTCAAGAGTGTTGATTTTCAATGATGAGAAATTTACAATATGTTGTAAATGTTGTATGAATTTAAAAAAGTACCAAAAATATATTTATTCAAGAATTATTTACCGTTACTGCTACTGTTATCTCTTCCTCTATAATGTAACAAACTGTAGTTTACACACTTTTATTTGAATAATTATATAGCAATTTTTAGTTAGAAAGCTACGACAAAAATTTTCCTAGAGTATAAATGATACTCAATCAGGAGGCTCAATTCGCTTAGTCAGTCCCTAAAATTGGAAAGAAAAGAGAACATGTCATTCATATACAGAAGATGTGTATTGATTTTCATAAGTCAGAAAATGGATGCAAGGCCAAAAAGCTGCTCCTTTAAATTTGGCTGAATCAACAGGCTGGGTAATTATTTACCAGCTTAAAACAGATGATATTGTGTTAAATAGTTCATAATAATCTTGTGATTGGAGGGATCAGGAAAAAAAATATTTCTTTCTCCTTCCACATGTAGGTAGATAAGATTAAATTAATATGCTCACAGGCGAATGATACCAACATAAGAAAACAGATTTTTCATGGAAGATTGCACAAAATGCAAAGTTAAAAAACAAAAAACACAATGAAGCAAAAAGGGCTAGTCTTCATGTCAATGAAATCACTAAAGGCACAAGAATTAAGCTGATCAACTGGCCTTGATCGAGATTATATTGGAATAGAAACTTTGCCAGTAGAAACTGATCCTCTTTACAAAACATTCATGTATTTTTTTTTGTTGACTGGTGCTTATCTCCAGCGGCCATTGGACAGATCGCCAGTCCATCATAGGACAGCACAGAGACACAGGACATACAAACGTCCACGCAGACACTCACACCTTAGGCCAAATTAGAGAGCCAAATTAAACTAACAGTTTAATTTAAAAACCTGACGACAGAACCCACGCATGCACAGGGAGAGCATGCAAAACACTATGAATACCTCAGATTTGGGAATCAAACCCTGGACCGTCTACGTGCAAGGCAACAGTGGTACCCACTGTGGGACATTGCAGCCCTGCAGCCACACATAGTTCAAGTAAGAAATTTGGTTACACCCCTGCAAACGTTCAAGACATCTGTGATAGATTGCATTAAGCTTTATGTGATGGCCCCAGATTTTCCTAGATGTTTTGTATCAAACAGTAAAAAAAGAACCGGCTTTGAAACATTGCTGTATCAGTGAAAAACCTTTTCTGACAGGACTTTACTAAATTACGCAGTAAAGTCTAGCTTTGAACTTCAAACTCCTTGTAAACAAATACTATTTGGTAAAGTTATAAAAGGTATGCTTGCTTTATAATATACTAATAATTTTAAACCAATTATTTTTATAAGACTGACCATCCACTAAAACTAGATCTAGTTAACCAGGTGTGTAACTGTAAACTAAAATTACACTAAACATGCCCAAGCAAGCAAAGGCAGTCAACCAGAATGAGCTTGCTTTATCACTTACATATATGTGGTCTCTGAACTTAATATTGTGCCTGTTTTAAGTTTTTTTTTTTTAAGTTATAAACGAGAGCTTATATTCAGAGCCTGAATTTTAGACAGAAATCTGTACCAAAACCCTGGACAGCACCTGAGGGAAACATAATCCAGGTTCACGAAGAGCCGGCCGCCAAGGTCAAGTGTACCAAGCCCTTCAATTCATGTGTGTAATCAAACACCTGTAAGTGAGTCTGTGGTTGTAAGATCCCGCTGTGCCATACACAAATGCAGGTGGAAATCAAATCTTCTATAGGGGGGTAGAGAAAGAGGTGCCTTCCTTCCTTCCTTCCTTCCTTCCTTCCTGCGTTTAACTAAACTGCTCTGTGGAAGCGCTGATTTCCTGTTAATGAGGACAAGAGGACAACCGCCAGTAAACAAACACGGAGCAGTGCACAAGTGAAGCATTTGATTAGCTGTAATCAAGACGGGGTTTAATGTCTGAGGCTTCCTCGTTGAGGCTGACTGTGCTCAGGAATCTCTTTGGGTTTTGGTTTTGTCCCTGCAGGCTCGTGCCGGTCTACAACAGCCTGACTGACAAACATCTGGCGGGTTACTTCAGCAACACTCGAATCAGGAGACACCTACAGAGAGCGGGGCTGGTACGTCGGTGTGACAAACCTGCTCTTTTCGATTTATTTTTAAGCGTGTGATAAGCTGAAGGACTTGCAGTCTGTCTGAGAGTGCTGTAATGATCAGATCACCAGGAGTGGGCGAATTGTTCCAGACAAGGAGTACAGCCACAAGTTGGTCCAGAGGGCCCACCAGAGACATGTCAGAGAGTGCTTGGCCCAGGCCATTTTCCACAAGGTGCTGGAGATGGAGGTGAGAAAAGTTGGGGGTGAAAAACAGGACGAAAATACATAATCATCTCATTAGTTATTCTCCTCACATATTAATCGATGCTTATTGTCTTTCTTGCCTCGTCATGCAGCGTTTCCACCAAATTGAGATCAAAAGGAAACTGCAGGAGTTTTCGAGGAGGGAAAGAGTGCATAAAATAAAGGTACATCATTTACATTTAAACAAGGTCTGCTTTCCTGTGTTTTTCCAAATTTGACTCTTTTTAATATAAGTCATCTACTGAGTCTCTATGGGGTCCATCCATTTTACAAAATCCAAACTAGAGTTTGGAAATAAAAATAAAAATAAAAAACAATGACACATTTGGTTTGAACTTTTTAAATACAGCAATGCATAAACTTGTACTAGATGGTCTTTTTTTCTTTTTTTTTGACAGCTGGAGCGCTCTAAAAGGTACGAGGAAGACGTTAAACGCATCTTGTCTCCACGGCCCCCAACAGGATCTAGGCCTGCCTGGAAGCAGCAGTCTGTTCCAGAGAGAGAATGCTCCGATTCCTCTCAATCCGTGAGTAACAACACGGTGGTGCACAAATTGCACAAAGAGGATGTGTAACAAGCCACATTACATAAAAAATATTTAATAACACTGGACATTTTACACAAGCTCTAATTATGTTCAGGGAATTGACAAATTACAAATATATATATATATATATATATATATATAAATACCTCTAATTTCCATAGATAATTCATTGTATTTTACAAAAAAAGGAAATAAACTAATAATGAACTTGCCGTACTGAACTCAACTCCATTCAATTTATTTATGAAGTAACAATTTTCAAAGCATGTTGTCTCCAGACACTTACATGAAAATCATAAAACATTATGGGTGTAAAAAAGCACCTATTATGTTGTTGAGTTTATTAGACGTAATCTAATTTATTGTTTTTGTTGGTGTTATATGATGGATTATAGATCGATTTTTAGCATTTTATGTAGAAAATAACTGATTTAAAAGAGAAAATATCCATCTAGTTGGTGTGCTTGATGCGCTGACAAGAACTGGATGATTTGAGCTGTAGATCTTTATTGTTATTTTCTTTTTAACAATGTCTTTCATACATTAAAAATTTTTCTTTTTGCCAATAACAACAACACTGATGGTTAAATTTGGATGACAGCCTTTGTTTGCAGACTCGTGTTAGTGTGAAGCTGGGGATAAGCTCCATGTTATCTTTGAAAACTAAAACGTCATGAGGCTTGATGCCAGAACAAACAGTGCCAGTAATCCTGTCATTGATCTCTGTGCTTATTTTATTAAATCCACTTGTCTCAAGTCTGCAAACACCTCATAGCCCAGCAGGTTGAGCCGTGTCTTAAATACAGCTGATATCCATGGGAAAATGAAAAGAAGCAAGCAGGACTAAAGATTATTATAAATACATAGTTATTACCATATTCACTGTCTGTTCATTTGTAAAGATCCTAGAAGTCTCAGAATCTAGATTAAATTATCAGAACAAAAGGGAAGAATACATTTGAGACACTGCTTTGCAAATAATATCTATACCCAAGAAACCATTTCACATTCTACCATGTTACAACTACAAACTGCAACTACAATATACGTAGTGTCATGTAGAAGTATTTAGTATATTATATATATATATATATATATATATATATATATATATTATATATATATATATATATAATATATATATATATATTATATATATATATATATATAATATATATATATATGTATATAATCAATAAAGTGAGAGGGATATCGGTCATGATCCACACCTGAATTGACACCTAAGTATTGGGATGTGCATATGAAATTACCACTGTTAAGTTAAATTACTTTAAATAAAATCCAATGCAAGCACAGAAGTTACTAAAAAGTTTGTTGACCTATATTTAGTTGGTGCTAAATACAAGACTATGCTTGGAGAAAACCTGGTGGACTCTACACCAGACTTTAGACTAGGGTGGAGGTTCACCTTCAAGGATGCTACATATAGCGTTAGAACTGAAAGGAAACTTTAGATTTATATTAATGGATAGAAAGTTCCAAGCAAAGTGTGGACATGAATTTTCTCTGAACCCCTTTTGAGCCTTGAAAATTGATTTTCAAAAAAACTTTAATTACAATTTTTATTAAGCTTGTCCAAACAACCAAGAAATCAAAGGCAAATTTAACATTAAAGTGAAGAATTGTGCCACGGAAATTTGACTCTTTAGGACTTGAATCTAATAAACACTGATCTATGTAGATTTTTGTATAAAAAAAATGAAAACAAGGAATATTCAGTACGCTCCACTTGAAGTTTGTCTGACACATAAATAATCCTCTAAAATATATTGAAGATCGTGATTAGATTGTCACAAAGCTGTTATACATTAACAACTTTGTGACAATCTAATCACGATCAGTGAATCTTTGTAGCAACTCTGATGTAAACTTCGGCCATTTTAGGCGAGCTCATCTCGACCCAACACGGCTCCAGGGAAGATGCAGAGGCCGGTGCGCCTAAAGCCCATCCACAGCAACAGCACCACAGCTTCACTCAGACATAGCTCCCCTTACAGAATCCCTGAGTCCACTCAGGAGAACAACCAGCGGCTGAGCAGTACAGTGAGCGTCTTATCTGCACTGAAATCCACCATTTATTATGAGCATGAACTGAAACTGCCCTAGCTCCTTATTCAGATGGAGATCAAACGCCGCCGACATTTTACCCCAAAAGAGGTCTCCACCGGCACCTCCACCTACTGCCTCCCTGTCATCAATAATTTTGTGACACCGGTCCCCCCAGTGGCAAACAAGAACGATCGCGGGGTAAAAGTCCCCATGAGCAGCACAATCAGAGGTCGCCGACTGCGCCCCACGACTGGATCCACTGGGCCGGAGGTCTGTGGTGTTCTGTGCTTCTAAAGATGAAAATAGAAAATGTTATTTTTTAACCTTGTTTATATTGGTAATACTTAAATCACCAGTATTGTTTTTTGTTTTTTATACAGGTATAAAATGTTGGTGACATATGCAAATTGTTAAAGGCATCATCCAGGAAAGAGAAAATAAAGTTTTCTTAATGTTTGGCATTTCTATACTTGTTTTTAATCAGAATCTTGTTGCTATCCACCCACGCTCCTGCGATTAGAGCCACAAAACAAAATAGAAATTTACATTTAAATTTCCAGGAACCCCCTACATAAATTGACATCAGGATACCGTCCTTTTTCCCTCCAGGACCCCCCTTGGCTGAGGAGCTCAGTTTACCAGAGTCGCGTGCGTGTGAACATGGTGTACTTTGGCAAAACCGTTCGTCTCTCCAATGACCTGATCAACACAAGGGATGAGGTCAGGTTGTTTCAGCAGCACTGTGGAGGGGAAAACCTATGTGTCTACAAGGGGAAGCTCTGCCAGGGAGGTCAGTGTTTACAGACTGATTCTAATCAAACACCTATGTGAATATGTCACATGCAATTTATGATTCCCTTCAGAAGCTTTTCAGTTCATTTCAAGGCGCCACAGAGGTTTCCCCTTCAGCCTCACGTTCTACCTGAACGGGTTGCAGGTGGAGCGGCTCAGCTCCTGCTGTGAGTTTAAACACAGGAGAGCCTCCCGACTAGGAGGAAGACACGGACACTTTGGCTTCTCCAGCGTGGAGGGGGCGTCTCCGTGTTACAAGTGAGCGTCTTTACATTTGAAACGTGCACCCCAGCTGAAAAAAGAAAGAAATTATCATGAATAACAAGGGGTGAAACTAAGTCAAGGTACAACCAGAACCCAGGTCAGTGTTCACTGTACATAATGTCTTATTTGGGTGTTTGGGTGTTTTTCAGATGCATCATAGCAATGGGCCTGGACAAAAAGCCCACTCCTCCCCCAAAGAGAGTCAAAGGAGATCAGTCACAAGAAAAATCAGCCACTAGCGTCAAAGATAAACTTAAGATGGAGGCAGATGGGACCAGGGAGGATTCTGTCTCAGCCCCGGAGCATGAAAGATGTCAAACACCAAAAATGGACACAACAGTCAGTGAAGAGTCTGCACCAACTGAGGGCAAAGTCAGAGATGGTATAATCCCTGAAACCTCTTGAGTGTGAACTAAACAATGAACACTTCCTGTTTGAAAAATACATTCATTTGTGTTTGGTTTTCTCATCTTCAGATTATGAAGAAGACTTTGAAGCAGATGATGAAGGCCCTGTGGAAGAAACAACAGCAAAGGAAGAGGAAATCCCATCTCTGTCCAATGAAACTGGAAAGAAGAAGCAGGAGGCAGATATCTCTAAGGGTGAAGATAAACAGGACAATGGTAAGTCTCCCTTCATCCATTATTTTTAATAAATCTAGACCCTACCAGAAAAAAAAAAGTTTTTTTATTGAGACTTTATTTGGCAAACCAATACAAAGTACATAAAGTCCTAAAGTACTCCTAAAATGAAACCTGGGTTATGGTTAGGATAGTTTTGTCATGTTTATAGCAGAGAATTGTAAAACACTCCATCTTTTCTTTTCTTTTTTGTTGCTCAGAGGAGGATAGGTCTTGTCCAGGCTCCAGCAAGTCATGTAGTGATGAGGAGGACACCTATGGTGAAACCACAGAAAACTCAGAAGATGACGAGAAAGAGGAAACAGTGAAAGAGAATGACCAAGCCGAAGGTTCTGTTGGTGCGAGTGAAAAAGACGAATGGAAATCCGCTTCGGTCAACAGCTTCAATGTACTGGACAGCGCCGGGGACAGCACACGGATTGAAATCTCTGACACCAGCATCCCTGGGGACAATAAGGAAAAACTGGGCGATAACCTCGAAGAAGGTAAAATTGTAGAAGATCCTGGACATGAAATCAAAAATGAGGATGTACAGGAGAATGGTGAGTGGTATGCAAAGGTTGGACCTGAAAAGATTTTACCTAAATAAACAGGGCAGCTTCTTCTTGTGTGCCGTGCTTGATTTACTAAGATAGCCAACTTTTTTTTCATTGTCTGATTACATTTAATGTTTTAGATTGCAACATTTATTTTCTCAAATCAGCTGTACCAATGGGAAATCCTCTATCGAGTGAATAATTGAAGACATTTCTCAAAGCTCAGGAAGCAAGCTCTCACAAGTGATGACATCGCAATATCAAAAGAGGAAGGAAGCAGTCGCTTGGAGGGAAAAAAAAATCTATACATTTGCATGCGACGTGATCATTTAGTATTCCTAAAATATGCAGCTGTGAAGAGCTCCTTCACATTTGTGTGTAGCGTTTCTAAACAAATCAAGCGTTTTTAATTGTATATAAATATTGCACGCATGCATTTTACAAAATATAGCATGTATAAGTAATAAAAGCTCTCTCCCCTCGCCTTGTTTAGCACACCTTAGACCAGATTTGAGATGCTTTTTCCAGCTTAAGATTAAATTTGCCTTTGATTTCTTGGTTATTTTATTTTTCGATTTGTGTCTGCATGTTAATGTTACCCGATTTCTGCATGCTGTGCACTTTTCCTGTGTTTTGCGAGACTGATTAAAGAATATTTTTGATCATAATGTATTTTTTTCTTTTAGTCCTTCTTTCTCTGCATTTGCTGTGCTCAAACACTGACATATTATGATTAGTCACATGCATCATGTCTCCTTGCCCTTCCTAAGCCAAATCTGTGCAGGAGAAGCTGGCAGAAGCCATCCTAAAGGAGTCCCAATATAGCTCTGAGCCTGAATTGAGCGACACCAGTACCGAGGAAGAGGAGGGGCTTGCAGAAAAAGCTCCTGAAGAAGAAAAGAAAGGTACCAAATTTTTAACTCTGAATAAATTTAGCAACCTGTTAAGAGTATTCTGCAACTGAAAACTGTATTGATTTGAACTGAATTTGGACCACTTTGCATTCAATTTAACTGGGTTTGAACTGGAGCATCTTCTTTTATGAAGTACATTGAGTTTACAGCTCTGATACCTTGCAAAGCTAATAATAGTATATATTTATGTGTTTTTTATTTTATGTTACCCCCAAGTTTACTCTGTTTTAATTGGATTTTTATAAACCATCACCAGGAAGTACATACATAGGAGGCGAAATGAGAAAACAGGATAAAAAAAAAAAAGTATTTCTTGAATAACTTTTCATGTTCACAGACTGAAACTTTCCTCCAGTCTTCTTTAATCAGACTCGATCAAACTGGAAAAGGGTCAATTCTTAGCTACTCGGAACATCATATTCAATGTGTTCAGGATGATGCTCAGTGTTAGCTCTCAAACACAGACAGCATTAAGCCTACGTACCAGAAAGTAACATTTTGTTCTGATCCAAGCCAAGCACGTTCTTCCCAGTGTTTTCTGTGTCCCCGACAAACAGAAAACAGGACTTCTGATGGCATTCTTTCAAAATTAACCTATACTGGCCACACTTCAATAAAAAATTTTGAACTCCTCTCTGGATTAAATGTATTATTTTTGTTGATGTTACCAGAAGAGCAAAGATCTTTCCGGCTAGGAAATGTTACTGATTTACAAGAACCTAAGTTGAAAACTCATAGGATCTCCACACATATGTTCCTCTCACAACGCATTTCTTAGCTTACCAACGGTTTACTTCAAATTTCCGACCAATTTCTGACTGATTAAAGGTTGTCAAGCTACCCACAAAAAAAGTTATATTCCCAAAATTTGTGTCAGGAACGCACTGGAAGAACTCCTAAAGCCAATGGCTGCACGAACAGAAAGGTTGAGGCTTTCATTCCTGAGAAGGTAATCAAATTTCTCAGTTCTTTTGGAGAATGTAAAAGCCTGAATATTTAAATCTCTGCTGCTCCCACAGAGTTACCATGGGCCATTTGACTGCCTTTGTGCTATAGGATTTATTTTCAGTTTAGGTCGACTGTTTTATTTTCACTTGTTTAGCAGTTTTAGATAAATAGAAACACTAATATATTCCTTAAATTTAGGATTTTTGTTTGGACAAAGGTTTGGAAAACATGTGTTGTTTTACTTCAAAACTATGCCATAATTTGTGTTGTTTAATCTAATAAAATACCCATAAAATAAATTAAAGTATGAAGGTTTAAAATGAGAACATAAAAGCATTAATATTTTTGCAAGTCACTTTAAATAAACTCAATGAGATTCAATGTACCGATTAACTTTTTCTGTTTTCTGTTGTAGATGAAATAAATTGTGAAGACAGTAGTGAAGTCATAGAGGAACAAAAAGAATGTACAAAGGCAGAAGAACAGAAGGACACGGAGCTTGACCAAGGTGACAACACCCAAGAACAGGCAGTCAGTGAGGTTGGGGAAGATACAAAGGCTTTAGAGGATGAAGCCAGAACAGACGGAGCTAAATCAGAGGAACCAGTTGAAGCACAGCTCCCTGTAGATGGAGAAAATGTGGCACAAGATGAGAAGATAGAGGATCCCTTTGAAGGAAGTGAGTCTGCTGAGGTTTTCCATATCTATGAAGAAAAGGTGGAAGGTGCAGCAAAGCCTGACAGTCAGCACAAAGAGACCCAGCAAAGGATAAAAATCAAAGAAGAGGAGGAGTCATCAGTGTTGGAGCTGAGTGAGATGGCAGATGAGGCAGCAGTGGCAGATATTGCTGAGGCAGAGGCAGCAGCTACAAGAGAGACAGTGGAGACAAAAGCAGGGTCCTCAGAGGAGCAAGAGGTCCTCAGCTGTGAAGAGGCACCTGAAACTGACACAGGGAATATGCAGGCAGACAGCGAGGAAGCTCAACTCGGAGCGGAGAATTCAAGCAGATCGCCAGAGGAGTGTGGGGACTCCACAGCTGGGAAAACAGTAGACATGCATCTGGAAACTGCAAAAACACAAAGCAGTAACGATGAAATCAACGAAGAAACCAAACAACCGTCACAAGCCAAGAAGACAGAGGATGATAGCCAGCAGGAAAACTGTAAAGAAGAATCTATAAAACTAAATGAAACAGCAGAGAAGCAAAGCCTTACAAATTTAGAGAAGATAACACAAGCCGAAGATAAAGCAGAAGAAAATAATGATGAAAGCAATGTTGTTGAAAGCATTAAGCAAAGTAAAACCCCATCCGAGGGAACCGAATGTCAAGAAATTCTTAATGAGGAGAATAAAGATACGATTACAGAGAGTGATAAAGATGCTGAAGGTAAAAGAGCTGAGAGTGAAATATGCTTGGATGAAGAACCTGAGACAAAGGAAGACGATGAAGGTCAGGGTTATGAAGAAGAGAGGGAGTCAACCAAAATTGTAGAAGAAAAACATGATGAAGCACAAATGTCAGAGAATCTTGAGAAGGAAACCGTTAAAGAGACTAAAACCAATGAAGAATGTGAAAACACAACCAAGAACAGTGTAGCAGAAGAAAGAGAAATATCAGAGATCACAGAAGAACCTAATAAAGGTCAAGACGGGGACTTAGATACACAAGAAGTGAAAATAGAGCCTGATAATACTGCTGACTCAGAGAACATCAGTGAAAGTAAAGCATCAGATGGTAATGAAACGCATGAGCCAACACCGGATGTTGCAGCAGCAGACCCTGGTGAAAGAGTAGCAGAGAGGGAAAGTGAAAGAGGAGAAATCATCGCTGAAAATGAGGCTAGCTCATTCGCAGCTGAGCCTGAACCTCAAGAGGATGATGAAAATGTTCCGATAGCTTACGAAAAAAGACAGACAGATAAGCCAGATGATGAAATTGAGTTCCCAGAGATAAAAGAAGTAGTTGTCGAGTCTGTAGGCAATGCTAAAAAAGAAGAGGACGGTTTGACTGATCGAGCCGCAGAGACTGGGATACCGGAGAGCAATGCGAAGGAAACAGATGGCAGCCTAGTGACGCATGATGAAGCTGCTAACAGGGACTTACAGCCAGAGACCTTGGGAGCAGAAATACAAGTTGAGAGAAATGGTATTGAGGAAGAGAAGGAAGTTCAACACGGGAACAAAAAGTTCAGTTTACTCCGAAGCAATATTGAGATTGCTGAGGTGTCTCATTTGGGTGAAGTCTCTTCAGCACTAGCAGCTGCTAATGTGGAGGAAACAGCTCACCAACAACAGATAAGCAAGGCTGAGTCAGTTAATGATGAACAACTTGTAAAAGGAGAGAATGGAGACAAAGCAGAAGAGGCAAGCATGGCCTCAGAGGAAGCCGCAAGTGTGCTGCTCAAACCTCGAGTTCAAAACACAAAAGAGTCAGAAAATGCTGTTGGTAAAGAAACCACAGAGGATTTAGCAGCAGAAGACAATACGGAGATGGTCACAAACTGGATACAAATGCATCAAACATCAAAGTATTTTGAGACTTTTGTTGAGCCTTTAGAAGATCTGAGGAATGAGGTTCCAGATGCACAGGTATCTAACCCAAATGGTGAAGGAAAAGAGTCTGCAGAGCTGCGGAGACGACAGAGCCCAATCAAGATGGGAAGGATTTCTGCCGACGAAGAGACAGAGGAGTCAAGGGATGAGTTTGAGAATCACCCAGCTGATGGTTTATTACAAGAGAGCGAGGAGACTGATGAGAAAATCCCTGAAACAATTACAGAGACCGACCGGCACGATAGTATGGGATACGACAAAGAAAGTCAAGAGCCTTTTAAAACTGAAGTAGAAGCTTTTTCAAGTTTTTTTAAAGCTGAGACTGATTTTGACTATGAAAGTAGTGAACCCAAAAACAGTGGTCCAGACCCGATTATGAAACAATCAGCCACAGAGCTTTCATTTAACACTGACCAATCAAACTCCCTGAATGGACGAAAAGATATAGACAGCATATCGGACAGCATAGGCAAATACGGGCATCAGATCACCCAAATGACGAATTTTACGTCTAACTCGGCTGATGTAGGCCAAGAAGAATCCAATGATGAGGATGTCCAAACTAAAATGTTAGAACACCGTTTCAGTGGAGAGACAAAAGACATGGAACTAATTGAAGACATCAAACATAGTCTCGGTAAAGAGCGCCTGAGCACTTTCTCATTGTTTGGTCCCACATCTTATCCTTTAAAGACTACTTCAGGATCTGATGGTGGACAGTAAAGTTAAATTAAGATGCGTAAATAATCAGTTACAGCAATCATAAGCTACTAGATTATAGGTTTAGGTTTGACAGGGTCCTATAAGTGTCTCTTACCACCAGCTTGTTCATTACAATTGGTTCTTAGATTGCCATCAACCCCGAATAATCAGAAAGAACAAGCTGTACCTTGTGTTTTGACTGCTGGGAACGATGTTTACATTAGACCCACCTCTTCCTATTGTTAGTCACAACGTGGCAGTATCAAGTACAGCTGCTATCATCTATTACCTGTAAATGGATCCACCTCTACTCCCACTTACGGATGATTGAATAATTCATAGCTGTCAGACTCCCGCGTCTTTAGCCGACCTGTGATGCACTTTACATTTCCAACCCGGTGGGTTCGAGCAGCCCGGCTTTCATCTGAGGTCTGTAATTCAAACTGGTAATGGCCGTTTCAGTCAACACTCTGACATGATTACCTAGTGACATTATCAGCAACAGGAGACCAATGATGACGATGAGCTTAGTCAAGGTAAAGTGAAATGTCAGAACGAACCTTGCTGCTATTACTCAGCTATATTTTTAATAAAGTTTGTATTTTTTTACTCTTGTTTAGGTTTAGGTGTGTGCAGCTTCCACGTTTTATGCAATATAAGTCTGATGAACAGTTTGTGTGAATAAGTCAACATGAAAATAAATTTAATGAGAAATTAAAATGGCTGTTAATTTTTTTATTAACACATAAAAATTATTATTTTACCATGTATTCCAAATCTTATACAACGATTTAAAACTAAACTAAGCTGATATAAACATCAAACTTTGAATAACTCTAAAATCAACTCTAAATTTGAAGAAATCCTACCTTCTACCCATCACTCCACTCAACATTATCAACATAATTTCACAATATACAGTAGATAATGATCTGTTCAGCTGTTGTCTTCAAAGCTGCCACTGCTGCTGAAGGAAGAGCAGAATCTCATGGTGCTCATGGGATCAGAAACATACCCTGACAAACACAAGAAAAAATGACACTCTGTCAGGCTGTTGTAAGATGTATTTACAAGTTACTGTAAGAAGTACACATATTTATGTTTTTATTGTTGAACCAGTCCCGTTAAATCTGAAATACATAGATGGACAGAATATTTCGGAACTGTATTGTTTAGCTTTGAAAATTTTATTTCATCAAATTGGAATTTTAGCTCTCGAATACCTTCATTTTCAGTTTTACAATTTAGTTTCAGTTCTTATATTTAGTTTTTTGGGTTAAACCTCTAACTTCTTGAGAAAGGCCACAGAGTAATAGAGCTCAGACTGACAAAACTATGTCATACTTCACAAACCTACAGCATTCTGAGCTGGGGCCGGGATCAAGGTGGTTGTCAGATGTCATGTGAAATGAGCATCGACCATGTCTCAGTTTGGTAGTAAATGCTTTACATGTATCGTTGGGACATTTATTTCAACAAACAATAGCCTAACAGTGACTGGGTGAAAAGCGGATGCTGTTTGGCTACTAAATTTAGAGACTGAATTTAAAAAAATTAATTGAATTATAAAACTGAATTGTATCACTTAGCAGTTATCATTATGCTCACTTTCTCTTATTTTTGTTTAAACGTTTTACATTTTTGTAATTTTTCCCATGAAAATCCATCCAAATATTGTTGGCCAAACCCCCCCAAATTAAATCTTAAAACATGATAATATTTGCTCTATAACCAAAGTTGACCCGTTAACTAAAGTAAACACCTACAGATTGGATTTTATTTGTTGTGCCAACGAACCATTTCGATCGATGGCAGAGAACTGCATGTTCTTTCTCATTTCCTCCAATGAAAGGCCACCGGAAGCTCGTCGACATTCACTGGAAATGACAAATTGAACAACCTGAGTTCCTTATTAACCTGCTGCAAAATAAAATGTGTCCAAGAATAAAGACTGCTACGTTTACACACAGAACGGCAGATGAGATGGGGAAAGATGAGACCTTACTTTCAGGAAGAACACAATCTACAAAATTTATAACAGCTTTAAATGATTTTACCACTGCAATGAAACTGAATGCTAAATATTAAGATTTTTTTTGTTTTAGATTTATAAATGTTTTATTTGATTAATTAATTATATAGTAAATATAACTGACTGCCACTGGCTTTTGGATAGAAATCAGTAGCTTGATAAATAATCTCACCTTTTTTTACTGATTAATTCAATTTAACAGGTTGCATCTTTTGTAAGCACAACTTTAAAACTGGGTGTCCATTTGAAACCTCATCTGGAACAAAGTGCCACACATATTTTCCATTGCTGTTTGCTTTCGTTTGTTTTCTCTTTGGTTACCAAGTAACTCCATTGTTCATTGCTGCATTACACAACTTAGCCGGTCACTGGGACAACACTTTGACAACTGTTTAAACAGACTGAAGGCTTTGTTCCAGAAATTACTAGTGGTCCAGGCATTTCTTTTACTCTGGGGAAATTCTTATTTGCTATTTATGAGACAAAAGGATACGCTTTAAAATAATCTCTTCAAAGCTTTGGTAGCATTTTTTTTTGTCTTTCCTTTCTTAGAAGTACTGAGTAAATTTAGCACTTAAGTTTAAGTTTTAAAATCTTTTACCATAGGAAAGCGATTTGGTTCCCCCTAAAATGGTGCCACACTTGTAGTAAAGATGTTTTTGACATCATCAGCAGAGGTACATATGTGGGTTGTGCGCATGACAAACCTGCAAATTCCTCTCTCCCAATGGCAACAGCCTTTTCTGTTATTTACTTTTTTTCCAAACTACTTCAATTAATGATTAAAGTTTAAACGAGGAATACATACTGACTATTAAACCATCTAATATGTAAACAAACATGGGCTCCAGTAGTATTTGGGAGAACTGTACGCCAGCTTGGTCATACACTGCTGCAGAACGGCTTCTTTGTTTGTGAACAAACAGAAAAGTCTTCACTTATTCTGCAAATAAATTTTGAAAACTGGAAACACAATCAGATTTTAAATAAATTTCCCCTTAAGAAAGGTAGAATTGAAAGAATTGAATTTGAGTTTTTCAAGTTAGTCTTTAAATACAGACCAGATTTTATTGAATTGATCACAAAGTAACAGCATGACAAAGCATGTTTTAATCAAGAGAAAAGGAACCTAATTTGATTTTAAGCAGACATCTTACCCAGATTTTGATTTAGTTATTCAACACTAAAGCACTGGCTGAGCCTGAATGACCTTTGTGTTGTAAAGATCCAGATCTTCTGTGTCTTGATTTATGTTTACCTCTGAGTCCAAAAGGCGTAAGCACGGGTGTTGAGAGCGTATTCCAACTCAAACCGAGATCGCAGGGCGGCCACATGACTTCGGCCAGGTCCTCGGCTCAGCAGACAGTCAGAGGAAGAAGAGGGCGAAAGGGAGCCGCTGCTGTTGCTCGAGGTCGGAGACATCAACTGTGGCATATCACAGAACAATAAGGTTTTATTGAGCAGTTAGTCAAAGTGATGGTAAGGATGGAAACAGTGGATCTCTACATGGTTTAATAAAATTACAGGAGCACATCAGCTACTATTCCAGAAGAAGAGGGCGAAAGGGAGCCGATGCTGTTGCTCGAGGTTGGAGACATCATCTGTGCCATATCACAGAACAATAAGGTTTTATTGAGCAGTTAGTCAAAGTGATGGTAAGGATGGAAACAGTGGATCTCTACATGGTTTAATAAAATTACAGGAGCACATCAGCTACTATTCCAGAAAAAGAGGGCGAAAGGGAGCCGCTTCTGTTGCTCGAGGTTGGAGACATCAACTGTGGCATATCACAGAACAATAAGGTTTTATTGAGCAGTTAGTCAAAGTGATTGTAAGGATGGAAACAGTGGATCTCTACATGGTTTCATAAAATTACAGGAGCACATCAGCTACTATTCCAGGAGAGCAGAAATGAACCATAAGCAACATCTAAAGCACTGCAGTTCTCATCGACCTAAGTTAAAGTCAGAGTTCATCCAACAATAGGAGAGAGAAACTGGGCAGAAATGGTATCTATGAGAGTTCCAAGGAGAAAGTCACTTCAATGAATCAATGCAATCTGCTTGGTTTCCTTTCAGGTTTACTGATGAATCTCTAAAAGTAACATGGGAGAAAATTCACACAGAACGCGTCTGTAGCGTCCAAAACACATGACGTTAGACGCCAGTACAGACGCTCCAAACGCACTTGACGTGTGTCAAGTGTCCCCACTTGCGGAGTTGACAATTATCTATTTATTAGGGATTTAAAAAACATTTGAAAACTTTTTAAATTCATTCAAGTCCAAGTAAGGGGGTATACTTGGTCCCAGCACAGTAGACTACACACCTCCACGTTGCTCAGACATTCCTCCAAGTTGGACACAACTTCAGAAAATTCAGGCCTGTCCTGAAATCAGAAAGAAGCAGACGGTTATTTTATTTTTTTCTAGTCCATCACTTGACCCCAAAACAAAGGCACAGGTGTACCCACTTCCTTCTTTTTTTATTTGTGTTACATAAGTCCACCCACATGTGAAACAAAGGCTAACTCTGCTTCTAAAAATTATCCTTTAGATGTAGAAGAACAAACACCGCCCCCCTTGGACCTGCTAGGGTCAGGGGTCGTAAGTGGTGAACACTGTCTGCAGTTCAGCAGTTTTGACCAAGTAAATAGAGGTAAACACTGAAAGCATTTTTATACATTCATGTTTGACATAAACAGTTGTTTTCAGGTAAAATAAGACATTAGGTGAGCTGTGACATGGCTATCTTAAAGGTAGATAAAAAGGTGATTTGCTAGGAAAGGTTAATTGGCATACAGTAAAAATACCCATAGCAAAGATTACGAACACATTCGGCCTTGAAATCATGCATTTTGATCAGGCAAAGAGGAAAACTGTCCCAGACAATTATGTGGATCACAGCGCAGTGGGAGGAATCTGCCAGCCCCTCAATGCAAACACAGAGGCAGAGATGTATCATCTGGGGACGAGACTGTCATACGTTAAGTGCTGCAGGCACATAAAAGATCCGTTGACGCTGCATCATTTTAATCAGCAGCTTTAATACAGCTAAAGAAATTAACGAAAGTATCGTTTTTTGTTTTTTTACTGGTCAACCTAACAAAGAGTACAAACTGAGCAGTTCAAAACACAGTAGATGGGACGTTGTTTGTAAACAAGCTCCGAAAATAATACAGGACTCTACTTATTGATTCTGATAATTGGAGAGAAACTCGGTGGAAAGTAAAATCCTAGCAAATACCTCTGGGCAGGAGTTCCAGCCTCTCATGAGAAGAGCAGAGATTGGTTTGGGGATGGAGTACCCAATAGGAGGCCGGATGTGATGGTAAGCCATGTCCGCTGCTGCAGCAGCTGAGGATAAAGAGAAAATTGGTAATTTAAGAGAAACATTAACCTGCTCTTTCTAAGAATCTTCGCAAACTAACTTTGCTCTGTTTTAAACTTGTAAGTAATGCCGGAAAGTAGTTTTGCTTTCTAGTATGAATACATTTAAGCACTACACTTTAAATAAAGACAACAGAAGGTATAAACAATCTGCTAATACACTCAAAATAGCAATTTAATCTTTTTATAATGAACTAAATGTCTTAGAAAGAGGATGCCAGGATTATAGACTCTTGTCTTTTAATCCACACATTGATTTAGAAGGGTAAGTATTGGTATTAATGCAACACTCTTCTACTATAAAATAAGTGTTGGAGCAGACATAGACTTTCTCTCTTTGCACAAATTTCCTCCTACAATCTAAAAGATTGTTTAAAAATGTGTTATTACAAAAACATCATGCATCTTTAATAGAGGGCATACAGGTGCTTTTCCAAATATGCATTATGTTTGATGTCTGGCTGAGGTAACTGTTGCTGAACAATCCAATCTCAGTTTGATATAACCAAATGAATACATTTGTGATGGTACGATAGATAATGCTTTGCCCTGGTGTCACTCACATACAACTTGATAGCATCCAGAAAGCATTATTGACTTTTTAATACCAAATTTATAACTAAGACAAAAAAAGAGTCTTTGCTTTAGGTCTCTTACAGTAAGCTCTTGAGGTGTTTTTTATTTTTTTTTATTTTTTTAATTTTGTCTCCCTTATCATCCTGCTCACTGTGGGCTATAGCAAATAAGCATGAAGCTTTAGTAATATTCATACCTCATGGAAACAGACCTTTGTAGATGATTTGATAAACTGGGATTGCATTGATTTTATGGGAATTGTTGGGTCTGAATAGATATAGTCTGGTTAGTTTGAAAAATAAAGTATTATGACATCATGTGATTCTTTTTTCCTTCCTCTTACTAATTAAAAGTTGGATCTTTTTCTAATTTTTCAGAGTAAGACTTTAATGGATCACAGATATTTTAGATCTATTAATGCTTTGAAATGTCCTGAGAATGGAAAATTACCCGGTTTCAGGTGAGCAAAGGGGATTTCTCCAGTGAGCAGCTCCCACAGACAGAGGGCGTAGCTGAACATGTCTGCCTTCACAGAGTAGCGGGTGCACTGGGTGAACACTTCAGGAGCCATCCATCGGAGGTTCTGCACACCCAGAAGACAGCAGGAAAAGAGATGCTTTAAATTCAGTATGCAGAACAAGTTGTAGATAAGCATAGGACTAATGTGTTTTAAGCATTATATCATGTCAAACTCGTACACGCACACACACACACAATGTGAAATATGGGTCAATTACTGTGGTAAAAACCAAGTCTTAGTAAGGGCAAGTAGTTGTAGACAACAGGCAGCTCCCCAGAGATGCAGCACACTTAACATCAAACTGCAGGCAAAGCACTCTGTAGCGCTGAGTCAGCACATCCAGACAAATTCTGCATGATGGCATTTTTCTTTTTTAGCCGGTGGGTAATTGATGGCAGGTGCCAGCAGAAGCTCTGGCTTAGGCTTTCACAAAAAATATTTATATATTTATATTGGGTTTTTGCTTAAAGTGCCTTATTTTATAGATGTTTGAGAGGTATCTGGCTAGTGAGGGATAAGACCTGAAATAACAACAAATTCTTTTTTTTTTAAATGAGCAAATATTACTGACCCCTGGTTGCTTGGTGAGGTTATCTTCATCAACCGATTGTAAAAATCTGGATTCTAGAAGAAATAGATATTCTGAGATAAAAACAAATACTAATAACTTCACACAAATAAGTAAAGAGGCAGATGTTTTAGATTAGATGCACTAATAAACTGATCAAGAGCACGTTCTCTGCTGTGGAGGTCGGCCTTTTCTGAAATCTGTTGCACTGGACACCAGACCTCAACCACAATAACAGGTTGTATTGAGAGTTGTGGAGAAAAAGACTGTATCCTTACAACTATGCAACTATGGATGTCCTGCATACCTATTCGGGATCAATTAATTTGACTTTTTATACTCAAAGAGAAGACAATCTGACCTCCAAAATCAGCCACCACCGCATGTCCATCCTCGTAGAGCAGGATATTGTGACTGAAAGGAAGATGTTTGTCATTTTTAGCGTCAGTAGTTATTTCACACCAAAACCGGCATCCCACCACACTTTTTTAGTGTGACACCAACCTGTTGAGGTCGCGGTGGATGATGGGCTGGGTGAGGTTGTGCAGGTACTCCATGCCCTTGGCCACGTCAATGGCAATGATGAGCTTGGACTGCAGGTCGATGAGCCTGTCCATTGACACATCATTAAAGCAGCAACCACTTAGTGGCGGATCAATGGCCTCTGCCAATCACACGCAGCACTTTGCACGAATCAATAGGACAGTATATAAAGACAGCACCTGGCCACACAGTTAGCGGAACACTTCATGTGGATCAATGATGATCCCGGCTGAGGGGCAGAGATTGCTGCACTGACGCTAGCAAGGCTGATAATGAGACTGGAACCTGTCAACTGTGCAGTGGAAACATGTGTTTATCTTAAAACACCAAATAATTACTGCCAACATGTTGACCTTTTTTTTTATTAAATGCATTGGCTTCTGTATGGATATGTTACATAATACAGATAAACTGGATTTATAACATTAATGTAACAGACTAAGTTTCTCCACAACATCTACTCTATATTAGCAGGTGTTAAAACATGAATTTAAAAGTCAATTTAACAAAGTAGAATTGCATCAGGTTAACTCTTAACTATACCACCTAGCTCAGTACACTCTATATCACCATGTGCCTGCATCTATAAACATGCTATAATATAGAAACCTGTTAATGGAGATGGTTATATACAAAGAGTAGAGACATGTTGGTGATTGAATGCTATAAACAAAGCTAAAAATCAGAAAAGACAGCCAACACGTTTTCCCTCAACCCCTGCACAAAAACTAAATTATCCTTTCAAAATAACAACGACAGGACAATAACTTGTCCTGAAAGTCTAGGAGGTACAGATGTAAAAAGTATGGTGAGAGTTTAGTCCAATGTGATGAATCTTTGCTGCTAAGCAGCTGGTCAAACTCAAAACCCTTTAGCCCTGCAAGCAGTGCTCCGTTTGGCAGATATTCATTGAAACAAGCACTTTTTGTCTTATGGAGCTTCCGACCTTGACTGTTTTAAATGCGCTAAAGAAATAAACGAAAACGTTCTTTGCCGTACGTTAATATAACTTGCTTTTGTACCTTGTTTTTTTAATGTAAACAGAAACATATTATTGGTGGACAGTTTATCATAGTGGTTTTATTGTCTTAACAGGTATGACTTATTCAGGTTTTTTCATGAAATCCATCAGTCACCCCTGGAGATTGTTGGTTGTTTGCTTTGCCGTTTGCTGTTTTCCTTTCATTTACTGTATTTATCTCTGATCTTCAACACTTCGTTTCAGTTGTGGCTGGTCTTAAATTAAAACTAAGAACTTTCCGTTTTGGTTGATTTTGGCGACCCAGTTTAGACAAAAGTGATAGTGTTTTGCCTGAAGAAGACTGCATATCCCATGAGGACTTGCGCAAAGCTTCATGAAATCCTGATCTCTCATACGAAGATCTTGCAAATAAGAAACGGGGGAAGTGATGCATTCCCTAAAGCAGTCAGCACATTTGTAGTTGTTTTGTGTGGCAAGGTTCCTGCTACCCTCTTCAAAGTTTCTTAGTGCCAGTTGCAGTGATACAGACCCCCTCTGGCCATGACGTAGGTGTTATTCAAAGAGCTGTAAGTCGACGTATAATGACAGAAGTTAGGAAAATATTTCATAAAGGTTGAAAGTTAGTTAATGATGACCGCTCAAAGCAACAGTGTCAGCAAACTTCACATATAATATTTCATATAGTACAAAACAAAAATGAATAAACATCCCTGAAAAAGTCCAGCCTCTTTTAAATAGGACTTTCAAGCTGTTCTAACTTACTGAACCAGTATTAGCTTTAAAACAGAAATTATTTGGCTTATTATTCTGACTTTTATGTTTCTGCCCTCCCATATATGACTGCTACATAGAGCAAAATTAGTTTTAGTGTCAGTTTTAATATATTTTCAGCTTTTTAGCATCCCTTTAGGATATAACTTTGTAGTGGTTTTACTGATTTGTTAACAAGAAAGCAATTAACTGCGATCTTATGGTTGATTGCGTCTCATAAAGGCGTGAGTTTTTCGTGACGTACGTCTTCTCACCTTTTCTGCTCGTGCAGAACGGAGAACAATGATCCTCCAGAGACGTACTGGGTCACAATGGCGAACTGGCTGGGGTCGTCCAAGCACGCCCCCACAAACTGGATGATACAGGGGTGATTGAGGCGACAGAGGATGGACACCTCCCTGCAGAACATGTCCACATCCGACTTTGAGCAGTACGTGTTGGCTCTGTATCTGTTAAAAAACGAGAAAACCAAAAGAAACCATACAGCCCATCGCTTTCTGTCTGATACTATACAAAATCCATTCTTTGTCTGTGTGGGAAGAAAAATACCGTTTTATGGCGACAATTTTGTTTCTGCACTTGCCTCTGTAGACTCTCCCAAAGGAGCCTGCATGTGTAACGCATACGCTCATCAATAGTATTATCAGATTTTCTAGCACATTAGCTGACAGGAAAAACAAAGACGAATGGACCTACCCGATCCGATAATTTCATTAAACTCCAGCTCAGACAGCTGGAGGTGGAAATGAGATTGAAGGCTGGCCCTGAGCACGAGCACTTCAGCTTTTTCTGGAAGAACAATAAAAAGCATCATTAGCTCCAGCTGGAAGACAAATGCTTTATTTAAATGATCTTTACTAGTTACAGGCAACTTAAAACATGAAATCAATTTTTGATTTATTTAAAACTAACTAACTCTTATGCCAAAAAATATTAGTAGAGCATAGAAAGCGTGTTTTCCCTCTATTTAAATTCAAACATATTCTAAATGTTTATTCTAAAAGTAGTTAGCACCATGTGATACTAACACTACTTTTAAGCAAAAAGCAACCAGATTGCAAAAGGCAATTGTGGTTTGCAAAATGGCAGGCAAGAGGGCCTTGAAGCGGATAGTGAGCTGAATATGTTACAGGCCTGTTTCAGAGACTCAGCTCTTCAAATGCTGCATTATAATATTTTAAACATCTGTCAGATTTGCCTCATTGCTTATGCTCTATACCAGGGATGAAAACACTTTTTGAGCTTTCAAACAACTTAAAAGATGACCAATCCTAAGGGATACACCCCCCAATGAAAAAAATGCACAACGCCTATTTACATATATTATATAATTTAAATAGTTTTTATAGTATAAATTGTCCTTTTAGGATGAAGTACATTTTAATTGAAATGAATTTTAATCTATAACACACTAACAAATGTTAGAGTTGTGCATACACCTATTTGACAGCGATCGTACTCCATATATTTAGATTTCAGGGGGGTTTGATGTTGCCCTTGCCTCTAGCTCCTCGAGCTCTGCATCTGCTAAGAGAGACTGGGAGACTCACTACGTGACACCGTAGTTTGATAAGACAGCAAACGCAAAGCTAACGCAGAGTTAGCGTGTGTTTGCATGCTTAATTAGTTTGCTGCCTAGTATGTGAACCAAAAGACAAACAAAAGAATGAAAGCGGTCATCTATTTCCTTTGTTGCCGAGCGACATATTAGGCACCCCTGCACTATAGAGTTTGTGTTTTTATGCTTTTTCAATTTTATTTTACTCTAATGTGTTAAATGATCCCACAGAAACACTGACTTATTTTGTTGTAAACAAAGTGAAATCGTCAACAATCGATTTAAGTTGGTTTGATAATTCACACAAAGCCTTTTGTTATGCATGTTTGCATCTGTCCCCTTTCCCTTGGCAACAGACGCAGTGTGTGCATGGGTCCTCTGAGTTGACAGCGTAGGAAGAAATGTGATGTGCTTTGCTGCTCCTCACTACCTTTAGTCATGCTTTTGATTTTTCCAAGAGGAGATGGAACTGAAACATAGGAGCCATCTGGGGGGGGTAAAATGTACTAAATTTAGACATTTTGTTAGGAGCTTATTTAGCATTCTGTTACAATTAATTATGCATTCGGATTAATTCTTACCCCCTCCTGGTTGGGAGTATTCGTTGCAAGGGGAGTCATCTGGACGTTTGTAGTGTTTCAGTAAGGTGACAATGGCATCATGTCCTTATAGACACAAACATAAGATAATATCAGGCTGTTAGTTTATCTACAGGGCCTTAAAAAGGTTTTTAGATTGCTTTGCAATTTTAATATCACAACAAAAACCTAATTGTGTATTAATGGGATTTATTGTGACAGACACACCCAAGTGATCACCACATATTTGATAATAAGTAAGAAGAGGGATACATCACTTATTTTTTCATTTTGATTGTCTTTTCTTTTCTTTTTTTTGCAAATATATCAAACTCTCAAAAGTGTGGCATGAATTTGTATCCAGTCCTCTCTGGCTTAGGACTTCATGAAAGAAGTCACAGATGCAAGTTATTCGGGATACCAGCTTTTCATAATTACAGGTTGACATCTTTACCTAGTCGTCTTTGAAACGTATTTAGCCGGGTCAGACTGGATGGGGAGCACCTGTTAATCTTTTACATCTTAAAAAAATACTACATCTATTTTCTCATTGTAGCTCTTATTTCATATTTAGTCATTTACCCACTAAAAGACAATCCTCCATATTAGATACAACACTTGGGCCTCTTGGCTACATCCTTGAAAACTACTTTATGCCCATCATCTTATTTTAATTGAAGCAGCAAGCAGATTTATACATATTTACATTAGTGAATACTTATACTAATAATCTTTCCATTTTCAGACCCTTCAGCCGGGTTCCTCTGAGGACTCAACTGAACAGCTGTGTTTAATAATAGAAAAATATGCAGTTCTATTTATATGATTCATGAATGCAACAGGTTATGCAATGTAATAAACACATTAAAGCAACAGAGTTTTTCGGGGGAAAAATATTGAAAACGTTTTAAAATTATGCAGCACTTCTTGTTAATCTTATCACACAAAGTCCTAAAAAATTCTGTAACACTTTTGGTTGTAATGTGTAAAAAACTTCAGGTTTAAGCAATTTGAGTACTTTTACAAACGCACCTTTTTCATAAGCCCACATCAGGCAGGTCTGCTCGTCTTTCTCTCCACTGGACCTGCTGGGGTCACAGGCCACAAGGTTCATGTCGGCCCCGTTGTCCAGCAGAAACTGCACCAGGCGGATGTGGCCGTGGAAACAGGCACTGTGAAGAGCTAAACATGTGGATGTGAGTTTGGTGTTTTGTCGCAAATGTAAAGCAAGTATTATCGGATTTAAAACAAATGAGAGATCACCTGTATGGCCATCTCTGCCCTGATGATTGATGCTCATAGCATTCTGGTCCAGCAGGAATTTGACCATCTCCAGATCTTTGCCGTAGGTGCAAGCGCTGCATTATTAAACAAAAAACACCTCAGAGCTCAGAGGAAGGTGCATGAACCAGCTCCGCTCATTCGTACCTGTGAAGTGGCGTTTCACTGAATATGTTCTCCTTCAAGAGACTCTCCATACCGGAGAACTGTATCATCTCCCTCACCGCGCTGAATTTGCCATTGTAGCAGGCCCTGATTAAAAACGTTCACACAGAAATCGAGTCAACATCTGCAAACTCTAGGGAGATTGAGATCTGTGGAGCTTTGATGTATTTATTTTTTTACAAGTGTAGCGGCGTGTCCCCATAGATGTTGAAAGAATGAGCCTGAACTTCACTGCTCCCTTCAAGAAGAAAATGAACGATCTCATGATGACCAAAACGGGCACAGAAGTGGAGAGGGACGTGTTCTTCATTGTCTCGGGCATTGACTGAGTAAAAAAGAGCAAACTAAGAGCAGCTAGGCTACTATCCCGGCTTGAACATCCTGTAAACGAATCCCAGGTGTTTTGCTGAAGAAAATGTGTTGCTCCAAACTCATTTTGCTGCACAGCATTAATGGTTGAAAAATAAATTGCTCTGACTTGTCATGCTTAACTTGGAGATCAGTTATCCCCAGCGAATCTCTGTTTGGATTATTTGGTCTCACCATTAGCTTTGCTACCATCTCCCACCAGCAGGTTTATGATGCCGAGGAAACCTTTAGCTGCAGCCAGATGCAGAGGTCGGTCACCCACCTCGCCACTGGCATCCACATCTGCTCCGAACTTCAGAAGAAGGTTTGCCACCTGGAAAGCAAGACAAATCCACATTTGGAGTCAGGAGAGCAAAATATCTTTGTTTAGGGTCATTTTGTTGAAGAGAAATCTCAGATATCATAAAACCTGCTGATGTCCATAGTAGGAGGCAATATGAAGCGGAGTGAAAAACACAGCATCCTGAACGTTGACGAAAGCTCCGTGCTGTAGGAGTATATCAGCAACCTAAATATGAACGTGATAATAGTTTATTTTAAGGCAACTGTGGTTTGATCAAGTTCGGATTATACAACAGTAAACCACCAAACAGCATACAAAATGGTAAAACAACTAACTTCAAATTAATTGGTACAATCTTCAATACAGGGTGAGCACCTGATTGATCTGGAAGCTATTCCTAGTCCTTAAGGCTGCTAATAAAACAGCTCAAATACACTTTCCAATGTATTTAGTATTGGAGAAACCAAAAGAATGTTAATGTTTTCAAATATATCAAAACATAACAATAAAGGCAGGGGACCCCAGCTATGAAGTTACTATTTTTTAAGGTCTTTTTTTTTTTTTCTTTTTCGAATAATATCTTGACAACATTGAAAACATAAAGATGCATCAACATGTTTAAAGCACATTGTATCCTCCCAACCCAAAATGCTTTAAAGCAGAAGAATCTCAGATGAAGTCCAGCATTTTAAAGAAGGTCAGGTTAGTAATAGTATGTCCCACCTCATGTGGGAAATGTGTAGCATACTGCCCCTGTCCCTCACCTCTTGATGCCCCGCCAGTGTCGCGATGTGCAGAGCTGTGAGGGCCCCGTATCCCACCTGCTGCACTTCTGAGTCGCCGTGCAGGAGTTCAGTCACCAGCTCTGCGTTGTCCTGCAGGACAGAGACAAACTATCCACCGACGTTCATTTATGCACTTTTAATATCATCTTCAAATGCATGCATTGACTATAAAGACGCTTCAACCTCTTCTTTAAGCACTATCACTCCACCGTGTGGTTAAACCTTTTAAAAGCTGTCAAACAAAAAGAAAAATAAGGTCAACACATAGTTGAGGAGACAAGTTACCCCACCTTATAAGCAGCCAGGTGAAGTGCAGTGAAACCATTCCTGGTCAGTCTAGAAGGACGCAGACCTTTGAGCATCAGGGTACGCATGTGAGCCTTATTTCCTGGGTACACACGGACGACATCATGCACAAATTATACAACATTTAAGTTAATAAAACCCGGTGGATAGGAAGTAAAGATCTTTAATTAACCCCACTGTACTTTTTTATGTCTTTATCTATGTTTAGTTTCTGCTGCTGATAACAAGGTCGCTTAAACACAATAAGGTCAACGGGCGCCACAGCAATCCTTTCATCCACTGTCACATTTTTTGGAGAGGCGTTATTAATAGACTCCCGTAGTCACGTGTACCTCCACAAACGCAGCAGAGATGCAGCAGCGACAGCCCCTTCTCGGTTCGGTAGTTTACGTTCACCTTCTGGAAAGCCTCATCAGAGCTGTGTCAGAGACGATCACAATCCCAAAATGAAAAAACGTATCAAAAATCACGAATCTACAGAAAATGAAATGCGTTTAACTTTGTCAGGTTTTATTTAAAATTTTATCAAAAGGATGGGGGAATTATCGTCACCTGAAAGCAAGGTGGAGGTCTGCCAAAGCCCTTTCTGGAAGCTGGAAGTCGTCGTCCAGCCTCTGGACGATAACAGAGTACGACTCACCCACCTTCTTCTTCCACTCATCTTCACATCACAAGTTTTGCAAACATGATAATCTATTCACTTTACACATCCATGAAGTAACATTTAAACCTATTTAAAGTAGAATTTCTGGCATCAAGTTTAAAGCTTCCACAGCTCATCTGTACATCTTTGGCCTAACATCATATAAGCAAAGTGTAAAATCTGAAAAAGGCCTTACCTGTGCATGTCTGAGATGGTCTGGATTTGTAATTTCCCATTGTATTGGCCTTTTATTAAATGTGCTGTGTCGTTTTTATGTTTAGTTTTCCAAAGTACAATCAGAGAAGAATATAATATCACACTCTGGCACAATCGCACGAGTCCGAATAAAGACCGATCATGTCTGCAGGCTAAAAATAAACACTTGTGAGAGGAATGCCTCACAACTATGACATCCCTTCACTGTGTTCATCTACAGACTGTACTTAACACTACAGACACTACTGTAGTTAAACTTTATTTATTATATGACAATAAACAAATACTTAGTCATTTTTTTTATTTTGTCATTGATATTAAATTTAGGTAACTGCTCTGATATTCTTATGCCCAGACACACACAGACAAGCTAGGCTTTTACATATTGTCAATAGGGTTTGTACTTTAAGTTATTTTTCTTTCTAGCTCTCGAAGAAGGCGGACGCGTTTCTCTCTGTCTCCCGACCTTACCCTTATCTATCCTGCTTCAGCCCTGTGTTTGTGTCTTTCATTCTCTTTTGGAGCACCTGTTTACATATCTTCCGAAACCGAAAATAATGGATCTGGTCAGCTGGTCTCTCAACGCAATTGATCAAATTTTCCTGACGGGAAGACAGGGCAAAGGGGAACCCTCGTGTCCAGACGGGACAGCGTTCGCAGGATATACAATGGATTCCTGGATGAAGTGGAAGATTGTGTGTCTGTCGAAAATGTCAGTCGAGGATGTGG
>JAVLVB010000724.1:29806-62041 GCA_032876305.1 Orestias chungarensis
AAGGATAAAGTGTGAATTGTATTTTTTTCTCCCTCATCTCTCCCTATGTGTCATTTTCCCTTGTCCTTAAGGACACGAGGGCGGCGCGCCACAGGTGCAGCGGCTACGGGTCTTCGTCACCCCTGTAATTTCGTTTGTGCTCATGTACCCCATGTGTGTGAATGACAATAAACGATTCCTGATTCCTGATCCTGATTATAACTAATATTTCTATAAAAAGTGTATTCAAACTTACAAACCAAGATATCCCTACCTAAGGGAGTCAATCTATCAAAAATTGCAGTGTAAATAATGCTTCTACATAAATATATGGAGTATAACGTAGAAAATTCTCTTTGATTATTTTCTTCTTGATAGGTTTCTGAAACTGCAAATTTAGCAATCATTTTGTTATTCCAGATGACAATGAAACAAATTGATCTTTTAAGAAAAATCTGAGAATTAAAACAAAAAATTATTTAGGTAGAGATTTACTGATGTTCCAGCACCACCAAATGCAATACTAGTAAATATTGTTTTCATTTTTAAAGTACAGCAGCATCAGCACCTATGGGCACACCAAATAAAGATAAATAAAAAACATAAAAATGTTGGTATAGCATAAACCCAGTGGGTGAAGAAAAAAACAAACAGCATTTAACAACGTTTTTTTTTTGTATTCATTTATTTTTGATTGATTGATTGATTGATTGTTTTTGTTAGCTCTACAAACATCTATTTTCCAAAAGAGCTTTTGTTTTTAAATGTCCCATTTAGAGTACTGCATGAATAGGATTTCTGATCTTTTGTCAGTGATATATTTTCCACATTTATTTATTTATACATAAAACCAAAGGAAATTCAGCTAAATAAATTTAAATGGAGGAAATTTAATAATAGACAAACTATATTTTCTGATCTGACCAAAGCACAACGTTATAGTTTAGGTCCTTGTCGTGAAAACAAAGTTGATTTTAACAGTAGTTATGAAGAATTGAAGATATAAATCTTTTGCTCAAGTTCTCTGGCATTGAGCCTAATCTCAACCAACATTAATGCATCGCATCTGTTGTCAAAAGTCAGATTTCCAAAGTTTCAAGGGGAAACTGAACAACAATACCCACCGGAAGTGGATGTAAAGATTGCAGTAAAGAAACACTAATAACCCATTGTATTTCTTTAAAGCTTTAGTTTATTTAAAAAATGTTGCTTTTTAAAGAATGCAAAGTTACAAAATGTTAAAACATTTAGTTTCACAAAAAGAGTCAAATGTTTTAAATTAAATTGATGTCCATTATGAAAATTGTTTAAATGCCGTGTGTCCCCTTTTGGATGTCAGCATTTAATTCTCTGTTATGTTTCAACATTTCCTCGAGATTCTTGCACCGTAAACATTCCTGCATTGACATTAGAGCCCTGTCTCTGGGAGGGCTGCTCTTGGAGCCACTCAGGATGGCCCGCAGCATCCCGAGAGAAGTCGAGAAAGAGCTTTGCTGCTCCGAGCAAACGGGAAACAAGCGAGCGTTCCACAAACTACAGCTCTGCGGGTCTCCTGAGAATTTGAGATATTCACTCTCAATCCCCCAGTAGGACAGACATTTTGCAAGGTTAAACCCAAAAAACTGCAGTTCTTCCAAATAGGCAGGAGAAGTGACACTTTTCTTTAAATTGTCCTTAATCCCAAAGAAGACAGTAACAAACCTGGTTTGTTCCTGGTGTGTAACACACAACGTGTGCATGAAAGCTCCAGCTGGCACCGAGAGGCCTCGACTGACCCAGCAGCCACTGAGGATGGACCCCCCACCTACGGACACCCCTGCTTCCAGTCTGGAGTTCTCCACCACCGACCCAGCCTCCACCAAACAACTCTGATGGAGGACGCTGCACATGATGCAGCAACCAGATATATTTTCACTGACATTTACACTGAAGGCAGATGACTGGCAACCCAGCTCACTCCTGAACGCTTCATCCTCCGTCAGGTGGAAGAGGTACTCCGAGGTGGTCCCAATGTGGTAAAACTTGGAGTTGTTGAGGAGAATGACGTTGAGGGGCGTCCCTTTAAGCAGACGGAAGATCTTTTGACGGATTTCCACCAGACTGGTCTCCTCTTTGGTGACATTAGCAGGGTTTTTGGTGTACTCTAATGTAGCTCTTGGTCCCAGAGCTTGAAGAAAGTCCCCATATGCATCTATCTCACAGTTCAAAGGCCCCAACTCATTCAGCAGGTTTAGAAGCGACTTGGCAGTGTTAACGTCCATGTAATAGGTGCTGTCTGTGTAGACAAACTCACTGTCAGACATGGAAAACAGGCCATTCTCTTTTCTACAAACAGCGCCGCTATCCCGCATCTTTTCAATGCTTGGCTTGTGCAGAAAACAAAGACAGGACACATCCTTAATTTCTAGGTTTGAGTAATCGTCATGCAGATCAAACACGAAAACACCATGGGTAGTTCCCACAGAGAGTGGGGACGGATGTGCTAAAGCGGTAAAGCCTGGTTTATCAAAGCTAATCCTCTCATCTTCTGGGATACTGTAGAGCTCTATATCATCTGCACACGTCACCAAGAGGCCCGGCTTCATGTATGATGGGAAATCCACATACATGGCCAGTTTGAGCTCCAGCATCTGGTAGATGGGGTCCCCCAGGGGTAACGGCATGAAGATCTTTCCCAGAGCGCTGGCACTGGGCAGACGTTGGCTGAAGCCACCTGAAGGTACGACATGTAGAAGTGAAAATGTTAGTGATTTTATTTTATTTTTTTATTAAAATTGTTTTTAATGATTCTTTCAACATAAAACTATTCATTTTTTACTTTCTTTTTGTTCTAAACTGCTTTTTTTTAATAGGAGTAGTGAAAACAATTAAAGAAATATTTGCAGGAATAAGACTTTAATTATCCAAGTGTAGGAAAATGTGACCATAATACTATTGTATGTCAAAGCTTTCATCTATGGCTACAAGCTTTAACATTGCTGCTGCAGAAAGCGTTGACAAATAGGGAGGAGTGACTAAACTTAAACGGCCAACTGTATGTTTAGTGTGCAGAGCGTCTCACCTAGAATACCACAACTTAACAGATGAGGCAGTTTAAGCAATTCTTTGCAACAAAGACACACATTCCTGTTACACTACATTTTTTAAATGTTATTAGAAATATGCATTATTGTATCGTTTATCACTATCATGATACATTTCTTGCCAAAATAATAACTGTGATTTGTCATAACCGTGATAAATTCAGTTTAGTAATGTTTGGCAAACTGAAAAGCTCCCACTTTCCTCCCACTGTATTTCCATTATTTGTGCAGTTTAGTGATAGATATCTCACTTCTTTATGCAACCCGTGTCACAAAGAAGCCAATTATAAACTGGTATTGTTATAATGTTGTTTTATTCATATTGCCCATTCCTATACATTACAAATCCCAAGTTCAAACTTTCCATTATTGATCTTTTTTTCCTAATTATAAATCACTCTAATCAAAAATCTGCTCTAGGGATCCCCCATATCCACATCACTTGTATACTTATCTTAGGACACCTGCCCACCAATAAAAACGAATATTCATTTAACTATATGCGTAATTGTTTTTTGTTTGTTTTTGTTTTTACAAACAAATAAATCCTTTCCTAAGGGTTATTTGGGAAATATTTTCCCTCTCCAGTGGTGATTGATACAACTTGGACATCAGTACATCGCCTGGGCAACACAGAGACACATAGGACAACTGACCATTTACACGCTCTTACCTTTAGCCATTTACACACCATTAAAGCAAAAAGTCATGCTTTTGGAATGTGGGAGGATGTCATAGTACCCTGAGATAACTCACAGGTACAACATGTAAATTGAAATAAGAAAGTCCCCTGGTTGGGATAAAATATCCAGAACTTTCTTGCTATGAGGCAACTGTGCCACCAACTTTCCAACGTTTTGTATTAACACAGAACCTGGGCTAAGAAAACATTGTGAATCAGGCAAATCTAAATATCTTCATGATGTAAAATGTATTTTTTTTAAATTATTTATAAGTATACATTACTGCGTCTCTTATTTTAAGATTCACTTTATTTATACAGCGTCAATTAACAATACTTGTACTCTTTACAAGCTATTTTCATTTCATTCCTTTTCAATCATGAATACATCATAAACAAATCAGTTTAAAAAAAGTTTCTAATCTATGGAAACCCTGCACATTGCATCAAGTCCTTCACTTGCAGCATTCAACTCTCCTGGATCAGCAGGCTGAATAGCTTGTGTTCTGTTGTTGACTTTAAAGCAATCTCTCATACGGAGTATGCATGTGGCAACAGTGGAGAGAAAAAACCCCCCTTAAACAGGTAGAAAGCTCCATCGGAACCTGGCTCAGTTCGAGCAGTGGTCTCTGCTGCTCTGTACGGATGTACCCTAGCTCTCATCAGCAGCCCTGTCCACATCGATGCTTATATGAGTTTATGAATGAGTTAATATGTAGATTTTTTTTATGCTTGTGTGATAGGATTATTCTTCTGTCACAAAATACACTCGACTCTTTTTCTAAACTGTTTTACTTAAATTGACTTAACTATCCTTTCATATACAAACAAATCACTCAAACCAGACATGTGTTGCTTTAAGTAGTTTAAAATGTAAGCCAAGTGTGTGAACCTGCATGGATCAGGATGATCCTCATGTTGCTCAGAGCTTTTCCATAGATGTCATTTAGCTGCTGCAGAGCATACAGCGTGGATCCTCCATTACCTGCAAAGAAACCGCATCACTCAAAACATTAATCTAACAGAAGAGAAATACGATAGTGAAAGAAAGTAAATGCCACGGGTCACTGACCTATTTTGCTCCCAGGAGGATCTGAGAAGACCTGGTACTGAGCTCCGAGGGGAAGCTCCCTACTCTCAGTCTTCTCTCGGATCTGTTGCTCGTAAGCTTCTCTCTGGCTCCTGTCCACGGCAGTCACGGCCACTACATCCCAGAACTCACCTGGTAAAACCTGCCGACCTTCGGGGAAAGCCAAGATGTCACTCTTACGGCTCTCAAACCGACATTGGATGAATGAAACATGGAGCTAACCTCGTAGAGAGTTCAGCTTCCGGAGTTTTTCTCTGGTTGCAATTTGTAGTTTCCTGCTGCTATCCTGGCTCATGATGGCGTTTCTGGTATAAGCTAAAAACAAAAAATCGTTACAGAAGCGACTACGCTGCTTACAGCTTTACCTGCGCTTTCTGTTTAGGATGCTACCTTACTTCCGGGTTTTGTCACGTGGTTAGCAGCGCATGCGCGTGGTCAGAAATATTGAACAATAAAACAGTTTTTGAGGAAATTAACACAGTTTGCAAGATTTCCAAGAAAACCCCGGAAAATATATAATGAATGCACTTATTTTCAACTTTTGTATATATTTTTTTAATTGTTAGATTTTCTTTACTTTCTAATTATAATCTTTAAATGTGAATCTGCCAAAAAAATAAACAAATAACTGTGTGTGAACAATCTTAATGAGCTCCGCTTATTCGGCCAAATTACTAAAATACATATAAAAATTTCATAATATATTTTTCCTGAGATGCCAAACTTACTCTTGCAATAACAAGGACAAATATCCGGAAACTTACTTGATTAATATACCTTAAACATTTCCAACAAATTATCCTTTAAATCATAAAAACTTACTTCAAACATCACATTTTATTATGTTTCTATTACTTATATTTTTTATGAATATTTCATAAAACTTAGAAAACATCTTTCTTTTGACTGCTTCCCACACAGGAGTGTAACCTCATTAATTGTACTGAAGTCTACTGTTAGTTTATTTGTACTATTACTTTTAAAGTTTGACTTCAAAACGCCTAAGCAGGGACGGCACAGGACAGACATGTATTTTAGACGTAACATAGTTTAGTGTCTTGTGCCTGCTCAAATGAATTTTGATATGAAACATACATTCCTTTAAACGTCCACTCCATGTGTCTGGCCAGAATATTGTAGAGTGCTGTCGTGCAATGTGTGCTTTACAATGCTTGACTGGAGTGCTTGACAAAAAGACGACATGTCAGCAAATAAGAGGTATCATACGTTTAAGACACAGAATGCCTACGGTTTCATTTTAAATAAGCATTTAAATGCATTTCCTTTTGTTCTGACAATAAAGGAAAAGGCAAAGCTGCAAAACAATAATTAAACATTTAGCATCAAATTTCCAGTCACAGTCCAGTTTTCTTACCTTCGCATTTGCTGTAAAAGTGAACACTGACTTTAGTATAATGTTGTTAGGGTGGTTTTCCTGGCTACGAAAAAACAGACACAAAGTGAGCCCCAGCCCTAATTTTAACAAATTAGCTCCCTCCAACAAAAACACAATGATTAGCTAATCCACTTTCCTCTCCGGGCAAAGCATTTGAGGATTTGCACTATTAGCTGTATTGATTGTGGATAAACATAAACATTTTAGCTTGGTGCACACTGTTTGAGCAATAGCATGGTTTTCCATCTCAAATTCCTTCATTGTGGTGTATAATATTAGCTAACAGAATGGATGAAGCAAATTGGAAAAAAAGTATTTTCTTTTCTTTATTTCTAGATAAGCACATGGAAGAAACTACAGGAGGTTGGTTTTCTGGTGGGAATTTAGGCCTTTTCTAAGTAATCTGAAACATAATGTGTTGATCCTGCAAGAGTGGTGTGCTGATTCTGAACAGATTTAGTTTCTGGAACCACCAAAGAGGATTGGAGGTGACTGTATTAACACTGTACTGAGAATTACATCCATGTTCTAAGAAAGTGGATTTTTGCTTAAACAAAAACAGTGCCTGAATTCTGGTGGAACTAAAAATCCATTTAAACCTTACTCTCAGGCAGACAAACACTCAAATTTGACCATTTTACTCACACTGCCTCATGTTGTGAAACTATATTAAATGCTTTTTATTAAAAGGTTTACAAAAGTTAAGAGGCTTTACAGCTGAAAAGCAACAGCTCCAGTGAACGTAATTCACGGTCCTAACATGTTCATTGTTTTACTTAAATAATCAAATTTTATTGTGAATGCCATCTATACAAAAAAATAAAATACTTGCAGTAATGTTCTGCAAATCTATAAAAAAAAAATCTTAAATTAAAACAGCATGATTATTAAATCCAGATAGATTACCATACAAGGTGACAAAAAAATGACACTTGACCTTATATTTAGATTAGTCACAATAAAAACACGAGTGGACTGCTAGAAAACAATTTTTAGCAACATAGGAATCATAATCTAAATCTGAATTGAAAATAATGTTTTAGAGAATATAATACTTCTAAAACAAGGAAACTTTTGTTTTATTCCTATTTGCCAAAAGTACAAACTACTACAAATGGCAACTTTAAAACAAGGCCAGTCATTCCTGACAATGCCCCTTCTTTTGGTTATCGGAGGCAGATTTAAATCAAAATGAAGAAGGTGGCAGGGCATCCAGGCTGTCCTTGTTGGCTTCCAGGAACTGGCTGCAGGCAGAAAATGTGCTGTAGAAACTGGACGAGAGCCCAGCCACGTCGGTGGAGATGTAGGGGAGGACCCCTGGTGTGGCCTGATTGTAGTAGGTAAACTGAAACAAAAAGGATCAATTTTGTCACCTGCAGCAATGCAGTTGTGCTGTAAAAGCAGTTTAACTATCCTGGTGAGTTATAACATGGGTTTGTCAGGCTAACCTTGGTGACTTCACTTGACTCCTCCCAGATTGTGAAGCCGGCACAGAGCACTTCTCCTCTGGAGAAATCCTCTGTAGGTGGGTTATTGGGCAATGTGACAGAGCGCAGAGCGATCAGGTAAGGGTCCCTAAGACAGACAAAATACAATTCTATGAAAAGGTTTTATACCAGGACAAAAAAGGTACAAAGCCATGGAGATACAAAGACCCCAAATTTAAGGAAAAATTTGTCAAGATGAGAATCTAAACTGGACGTCCTGCATAGATCAAAGGAACCTTAATAAAAAATAATAGATAAAATATTTTAAAATATTTTTCATCATTATAAATTGTATTTGGTACATTTAAAATAAAATTAAAATAATGAAGTATGCATTTATTTATTAACGTTTAGTTTTTATTTATTAATGATGCTCACATTTGTTCTGAACTGTTTCGAACTTGACTTGGTTCATGTCAGTATTCTTCGGAAAAAAAATTTAAAGCCCATAATTTGTGTAAAATAAATAATAATGAATGGGTGATTACAAGGCCTCTGCAGCCTTTTATGGGTAAATGGGGAGATAATGCACTCGTTATAATCAGGTGTGCACGGGTGTTGGAGCAAGGTGATCCAAGGTGTCCTTTACCTGTATTTTATTCCTGTCTTAAAAGTTAAACACATTAAAAGTAACTAAGTGATACAAAAACTGAAAACGTTAATCTAACCAAAATGAGAAAATATTTTGAAGGCAAAATATGAATATGGCATTTCAATCCTCATAAATCCTTATAAATCTTTGCTCTCTGATTTTGTTCACTCAAAATATTAAAACAAAATGATGGTACAAGTAAATGACCAGTGTTGTGCAATTATAATAAATTAAAAGAAAGCTGGAAAAAGAAAACAAGCATGTTGTTTTGCAACACCTGGAATCACATGGCTTTCTTCTAGATGCAAGCAAGATAAAGTCTTTCCCTTTGCCCCCTTTACTGACAGAGGGCGTAACCACGCGATAAAGGGTGTCCTCCTCATCTGCTTGGTTGATCACCTCACACTCCCTGTGATTAAAATCATGGACAAAAAAAAAATAAAATTAGCCAAATATTCCATTAAGTAATTAAGTAATTCACACCAAGGTCCCAATTGAGTTTTCTTTGAGTTAAGCGGTTGTTTTATGAAAGATCCAGTGCAGAAACATAACATCTTCACAGTCTGTTGTTCTCAAAACATATATATAAGGAGAATCTAATTTTGATCTTCTGTCCTATAGTGGTACTGTATGTCTGAAACGTGTCTATGTTACTGACTCATAATGCCGATCCCATTCCTTCCTCCTCCTCAGGTCTGACAACAGATGGAAAGCCTGCTCTGCTGGAATGCTGACGTACATCTCCACCTTGACACAAAGTATGTGGTTTTCCTCCAGCGTGTACAGCCTGACCTACCAATAGAGCAACAATGTGTATAAAAGGAATTGCTCAAGTCACAGTGACAGTCAGAATTTTACATACTCCACCATGGTCATGAATGCCATTTTATTTTTTTTGAATTTCAAGGATTCAGTTGAAAATTAAAATGAATTGGCTTACACTTGTTTAAAGAAGCTGCAGAAAAATTATATGCATTTTTACAGCCATAAGCAATATTTTTTTACATGATTTGGATATTTAATTTCTCCTTTCTTCATTCACTGACTCATTCTTTTATATGTTCTTGTCATTTTGGTCAGCATTTATCTGCTTTGACAATAAAATATGTAAATGTCTTTATAATATGGTATGGATTCTTCATTTCAGTCAAGCAAGAGGTGTTTATTTTGGGGCAGGGGCAATAAATCGGAAATGTATCTGTGAAAAAATATCACGTTAATTGATGAAGCACTGATGATGATTTGCAATAATGTATTAAAAAAACACTTTTCATATTGTCACCACTCTGCTGTATCCGACGATTTTGTACTTCTATATTAGAAAATAGAAAACAAGTTGTAAACTAATCCTACCATGGTTTATTATACAAATCACCCTGACCTTATTTTTCTCTGAATTTAACACCCAGTTGTTCCGGGTATCCATTAGCTTCAGGGCTGATACGTTGTTGTAACTCAGGTACATCTGGAAAAACCAAACAGTGAAGTGAACTCATTTGCTTTCTCAGCACCATATTTAGTGGGCTTTCATAATTTTTCTGGGATACCTGGTTACTTGGATCCCAGGGCACAGAAAGAGGCACTTGGGTTTGCTTGGAGGAGATGATATATGTTCTGTAAACATTAAGGAAAGTGATGACATCACACACCACAAATAAAGAACTGCAATCTGACCAGTATAAACACTTTTGTTCAACGCATTTGGTTACTAAATACAAGAAACACCGATTATGCTGGAGCCCGACTGTTTAACAGCTAAACAATGAGCTTTCTTATTTTTAATAAACTCTCCACCAAAGGTCGCTCAGTTGTGATACGAAGCCCTGTCAAGTAATTTCTATTCAAAGAACTTTGAACAAGAGGCTTTGTTGGGCTGTATGAAAGCAACCGAACGTTTTAGAAGTAAGTAAAAAAAAGCATCAAGTAAAATCCATGTTGCTCCTATATTTATAACAATGTTCAATCACTAGTTGCATTCGTTCTATTGTTTTTAGTGCCTTGAGATTTATTGTATATTAGTTCTGTAAAATAAACTGAATTGAACTGAAGATTTAATGTGTATTGTATTGAGCTATGTAAACACAAGATGTTGTTTTATTTTTTATTTTCTGCATATGGTTTAATAACCCAACATCTACCGTCTGAGTTCTACCATAAACCACTATTATAAACTTCTATTTTTTGGGACTTAATGTGACAAACCAACACAAAACAGCATATGATTACAAAATGCAAGAAAATGGATACATGGTTATTAAAACTTTTTTTACTAATATGTAAAACAATTGTAGCATCTTATTGTGGGGATGCTATTCTTCAGCAGGAAAAGGGAAGCTGATCAAAGTTGATAGGAAGATACATAGTAGTAAATACCAGACAACTGTGGAGAAAGCTTGTTGCAAAAGATTTGGCGCAAAGGTTTACATTACAGCCACGAGTAACAATTAAGTGATAAACATTTCTTTTCTTTCAATCTAACAGATTTATTTTGCAGGGAAGAATGGGCAAAAACCTTTACCGTCCAACTGTGGGAAGCTTGTAGACAAACCCCAAAGTCAAGCAGCCTTAATTCCACCACAGGATGGTTTTAGAAACTACTGAATAAGAAGCTAAATACAAATGAATCAACACTTTTAAAAATTCTTACTTGAAAAAACTGGATGAGACAAAAATTACACTACTGTGTTTTGGTCCACCCAAACTTTATCCTATTAACATTGACTAAAGTTTGTAGTTGTAACATGATAAGTATGAATGCTTTGCAATGCACTACAAACGAAACATACCGGTCAAGGCGAATCTTTTTTCTGGCAATAGCTTCTTTATAACGTCTTTTTCCATCCTTTAAAATACAAGAAAACCTAATTAATCCAGACAAAGAATAACAGTCTTATGAATGTTGATTAAGTTGGATAAGATCTTTAAATGGCATTAACAATACTGTGTAAAGATACCACAGGCTCAGGTCGTAAGTGTGGCAGCGTGCGGGGCTTCTTGTCGCTGTCAAGCACCTCAAATGTCATGAAGGCACTGTTGATATGACGCAGAGGTTCTCCCCCCTGATAGGCTTCTGCACAAACTCCCACCTCCATGCTACACATCATGTGAAATAAAGGGAGGATTTTTTTTATAGGTGCAAAACACACACTAAGAGTAAAAATAAGCAGATGGAAATCAGGTGCGCTGTAAAAGTTATTGTAGTACATCAATGACATAATTTAGTTGATTCCGTCATTGCTTAACGGAATCCGTCAGATAATGTGCAGACCACCTGTGTTTAAATGCATTGTTAACTATGGCCTTCAGCACCAGCCGATCGCCGATGTGAGACGGCCCACGGAAATGGAACATTTCTATTGTCCTTAGGGTTGGGTGGGCGTTACACAATCGACTGGATCAGAACATGGAAGAAGAAAAAAAGAGAAGATACAGTATGAATGTGCATTTGTGCTTCATTTATCTTTCAGTCATATATATGCAGAGTTACTGAAGTTTAAAAATTTCAAACCTTGTTGTGCAATACATGTCTGAACAGTGTAAAAACAATGTAACCATTTTAGTTAAAGTAAAAATTACAGGGTTGTTTGGTATTTCAGTGGAAATGAGAAAAGTTAACTTTTTTTCAACATTTTTTAAAAGCATGACATGTATTTATATTTAGCTGTGATGGTAAACCAATTCCAGGACCCTATTGTTCTAATCAGCTTCAGGATCCTTCCACAAAACAACAAAAAAGCATCTCTACAGATAAAAGTTGTGTTTTGGTCTCGTCTGTTTGTTTTTTTGTTTGGCCCTAAAGTTGATGCTTGTTATATAATTTTCACAAAAAATCTATAAAGTGCTTACAGAAAACCGTTACTTATATTTAAAATAAACCACACGCGTACCAAACCTATTTAAAAAGTCAGTCAGTTCCCAAAGCAATTAGTTGCACAAAACATTTATTTTAGGTATGTCACTACAAAAATGGCCGTAATAGTACTGAAAACCATAGTTTCTGTTAGTTTTCGCAATTTTTTTGTTTGTTTAACCCATAACATAAAATAAAATAGATCAAACTATTTGGCTGTAATGCAAAAAAAAAAAAAACAGCAATAGAATATGAATATATTTGAAAGCTGCAACTGCAACAACAACAACAAAAATCAATGCATACCTTGCTGCGATTGTAGCCACATTCTCCATCCAGGCCATGATCTGCCCTCCAAAAGTGCTGACCTGATGGTTGGCATGGGGTGGAAGCACCAGCTCCACGCTCTCCACTCGCGTCTTCTCAGATGGCACAGCATCGTCATACTCCTGACATGCTCCTGATGAAAGCGGCAGAAGAAGAAGAAGCTGTAATCCTCCTGACTTCTGACTGCCGTATTCTAAAACCTTGTGTTCATACCCAGCTGAGCTGTGCTGCTGCTCAGCAGGTCTGTGATGATCTCAGCGTGGATCAGCCGCAACCTCCGCCTCTCCGCTGCCAGGCCGTACTCCATCTGCTCCATTTGTGTATGAGGAATCACCTGCTTCAGTTGTACCTGTGTACAGAAAACCACAGAAATGGCAGATGAAGCCCTGGTAGCTTTAGGAAAGTGCTGGTGCGCTTAAGTTTATTTCAGCCCCTCGCTCTTTTACCTTTCTCACTTCAGTTCGTCTGGAAACAAAGGTGGCAAAGGCATGGCACACTTTCCACTTCCTGTCAGTGTAAAGATCTTCACAATTCACCAGTATGCCCACCTGAAACCCACACATTTACGCCATTTTAAACACCATTCACTGCACTGAAACCACTCAGAGACCTCCACCAACCTCCATACTGGATGTGAAGGCTCTGTTGACTTTTGCTATGATACTGACAACCTGTCCAACTCTGGAAGAAAAATCAGAATCAGAATCAGAATTCTTTATTTGTCGTTATTCCAACGGAAACAACTAAATGTGTTTAGCAGCTTTATTAAAACAAAACTAAGAAGCAAAGAATAGTGCAAAAGAAAGTAAATATTATAAAAGGTATATCAAAACTTTACAGTAGAAATAAAAAGACATGGATCCTAATTCACATTCAACATAATTATATTTAACACAGCCTATACTCTCTCCACCCTCAGACTCCGTGTCAAGGCCACAGTAAGACACCTGACTAGAAATGTGGGAAATATGTTGTGATTGCCAAATCTTATAGAGTACAGGATTGCATGTATTACTACTTTTTTAATTTCTTGAGAAAATGACTCGCAACATTACTGTAAATGATTTTTTAACAGATAAGCATCATTTAATATTTTTCTGAAAGAGTTTAGACAAAAATAATCTGAAAAAAAAAAAAAGCAATAATGACAAACTGCTTTCGTCAAGCGAAACCCTTTTTGGTTAACAACACCTTACCCTATTGTATGTTCGAAGTGGATGTCATCGACAGATGCAGTGACACAGGAACAGCCTGCGTGTCTCTCAGCTGGGAAAGGAGAGATCACACTAAAGCTTTGTTGAATGTGTCAGCAACAAAACTTATCACTGTCATGAAGTTTTATTTTCATTTACTGTAACTATATTAGATGTTTCATTGAAAACATGTAAACAACCACAAGACAACACATTAGTGAGTGATTATATACTGCATGAAAATGACTGTACATTTTTGTGTACGATTGTCACAGATATTGAGAATATTTTGATAAAAGCATTTTTTCATACACTATAGAAAACACAAAATAACCATTTTTCCTTCTTAGGTCAGCTAGAATAAGTTGATACTGTTATCTAAGTCCCAAGAAAACAAGAGAGGAAATTTTATAGAGAATAATTTTTTCACACTGTTGGAATTCTTAAGTTTACAAAGACAAAGATTTATATACATTTTACAAACTCAAAATATGGTCCTTTGCATCTTACTCAAATCGAGGCCCACTTGTTGAGGATATCTTAAAACTTGTGTGACATCACAAAAAAATGTGTCTGCTAAATGCATAAATGTAAATGTAACATCATGGGGAAATAAAAGGGCTTGATAATGAGGCATAACACTGTTGACATTCACCATTTCAGACATTACAATTTTGCTAAAATCCCAGCAAACTACTATGAGAAGCTTGAGGAAGAATACACAAAACATCTGAACCCTCCCAAGCTGTTTTTATGGCAATTGTACCAAAAATAACTTTCTTCTGAATTCAAAAAAATTATAAATGATAGAAATCAACTCATTAACCTGAAAGAGAGACAATGTTGGTAATCCCACATGTCCTAAAATAGAATGAGTTGGTCCTTATTTATCAGACAGTAATAAGAAAATGGTTGTTTGTCTTTTTATAGTGTGTGTAACCATGAGGTTTTGCCTTATTCTTCAATTTTAAAGCTAAAGAAATAGACTTTAATAGATAAATGGCAAATGAAACCAAATAATACTGATTTAGCTGTTAGTTTTCTTAAATTATATTTTATATTGAAATGAGATAGAAAACACACTTAACTTTTTAGAGTTTTTTTTTACAGCAATACAATTCCAAAAAAATAAATGTATTCTAATTTTAAAGTGCTATGATGCAGTCTTTTGCATTTATTATTTTAGTCTTTCATAGATTTCAGGAAAATTCTCATTTATGTCATAATAATAGTGATATTTAATTTTTCCATTTACAACTAATACTATAATGTTGAATGTGAGATTTTGTTTTTTCCCCTACCCGATAAACAGGCTGTGGAGTCCATCCACTTCAGCAGCTGTCCCACACTCAGCTCCCCGCAATGATTGGCATGGCAGGGCATCACAATCTGGCTCATCTGCACCTCAGTGGGGTTTCTGTATATTTCCCCAGTTTCTTGGATAAGTAGGGGGTCCAGCAGTATATCTGCATCTTTCACCTCTGATGTCATAACTCGCAACTACTCAGACAGAAAATAGGAACAAAATAAATAACACACGGCGGACTATCAATCTTACTTTAGTTCATTTAGAATGGCTTTCCAAAAGGATTCATTCCACTTGAACATTTTCACGCTTTGTCATGTTATGACCTCTAACACTGTTTCATAACACATGGCTTTTAATATTTTAAAATATATATGTAAAGATGTTCTTACATTTCCCCCTTTACCTTATTACCCCTTAATTAATTTACAGTGCAAAAAATTGCCTTCTAATCTGGTAATGTGTGGGTATAATTTATTCCTATTATACACCCACCTGTTACTCTGGATGAGCTGCAGAGATTCACAGCTCAGTGACACTAGTAGTCATGAGTGGTAAGGAGAAAGCTATTGTTCAAAAATTAATTCTTCACATCACCCGGGAAAAACTATCCCCTCAGAGAAATATGGTGGTGGCTAGGAGTGTCTGGAAACAACTTTTTCACCTCTGATATGATACCAATATCGATAGTCTTCATTATTGCCAGATACCAATAAAGACCAAATACGATTTGGCCTCGTATCCTACAGACTTTTTGTATCTTTGTAGTCTGGAATGTCAGAAAATGGAATGCTGTTATGAGAAAAACTGAACCATAAAGAATGGCTTATATGAATATTAAACTTTCTTTAAACAAAGAAGGATCTACATTTAAATTACATAAATACGTTTTAAAATGGTGGTGTGGATCAAACACTGGAGTGGACTGCTTTTGATGGAGTGTTGATATCGAGGATTTTACAAGCAGGCCGATACAATCCAAAATTTGTTTTTTGACCGATATCAGACCGATATCTGATCAATATAAGATCTTGCCACTGTCACGTTTTGGGGATGTTTCGCTTCCCCAGTTGGAGGGTTTATAGGAAGGTCTATGGAGATGAAAACTGGGCAATGGAAGGAGAAAGCCTGTTAAGATACCAGTCTCTAGATGTGCCAGTCTAATTAAAACAAAGCCCCCCAAATAATACCTAAAGCTGGCAAAACTCAGGTATAGATTTAACCCTTTTAATATTTTTATTTGAAAAACTAAAAAAAAAACAACAACAATGTATCATTTTCTGACATTGGTTTACATTTGCTGTTTGATGAAAACTGTTGCATTGCACTGTAGTTTTTAGAAGTTGACATTACAAAAGTAAAGCTACTGTGTTATATGTACAGGAAACATATTTTTAACATATAAATAGAGTGAACCACATATAAGTCCGTTAGTTTTATTATAGTCTTTTGCCATATTCTTTGACCAACTCAAGATTTTCAGTAAACTTCAGATAATCCGCAAACAATTTCAATCCCTTCCAACAAATCCAATCTGAGCTCTGAATTGTTTTGCAATTGTAGCTGCATTAGATAAACGTTACTTTATTTTGGGTAAGTGCAAGCTGGGACACGTTTCCCCTTAAGGCTGCAGAGAAACTATTTCAAGACATGCAGATAAATTTGGCATTCACACAGTCACACTGTCACCTGTTTCCACTGCGAACGCAATCCCACAGAAATAATCCCTACAACTTCAACGAGGCGCTCCTCTGACTAATATTTCTAAGTTAACAACATAACATGTCGCTCTCATAATGAGTGGGGGGGAAAAAGAAAGAGACTTACTTGATGTTAAAATATTTAGCTGAAGTCCACAGAGCGATATAACAGACGCCCAAACCATATATTGTTTTCTGGTCGCTCAATCCTCCCAGCAAACAAATAAACAAAACCAGAGGTGCAGAGCAGGCAAACAAGCGGCTTTAGTTTAATGAAGAAGTTTGGCGTCTGGAGGCGAGGAGGGAGGGGGAGTCAGGGACACCACCCCCTACTGAGTTTACAGGATCGGCACTTTTTTAAGGTGGAACTGGAGCAACCTTTGGATAGATGGAAAACACTGAAAATTAATGATGATACCAATAACCTCAAAGTGACAATCTTGTAATCCGACAGGTTGCAGGTTTAATTACAGCTGGCACATGTCTGTGGACCTTTGGGCAAGGCACTTAACCCCATGTTGTCTGTATTGCTGGTGAATGCCGCATCAGTGTGAGGCGCTTTGAGTGATGAGTTTGATTAGATAATCTCTATATAAGTAAAGTCAATTTTCCATTTGCCTTTTATACTTACTGCTATGACACTTTTCATGCTTTAGTTTACATGCAGCTCAAAACATCGAGCCCATTCGTGCACTTCCAACTGTGATGCAATTTGCAAATTGAGTCTGCTGTGGAAACAACACAGATAACATATCTGCATTTTTAAATTTTGATGCTGGCAACATGTTACAAAACAAGATCTGGGGGGGGGGGGCTGCTAATGGTTGCATCATCATTCTGTTTTGGAGTTGAAGGTATCATGTGGATATGTTCCCATTTCTCGTTCTGGAATTGTCTTTCTACATTTAGCAACACCTTGCCTGAAATGCCTGAATGGCAGCAGATGTTGCTTCAAACCCCATTCTTCAGCAATTAAGGTGCCCTCATTCCTGCACCTATATGAATATAATGGATTATAATATTTCCTGTGATAACAGACCATATGTTCAGTTATTAACTCAAAAGTCAAAGCTTCCAAAATGAACACTCATAACATTTGCTGGTAGACTTCTTTTACTTGTTTATTTTCTGCATCGACAACAGGAATTAGAAGGAACATTATCTCAAACCAAGAGATTTTGGGATTTCTTAAAATATTGCAACAATGAAAAAGAAAAACAAGTTTCCCCCTTTTTATTTTGCATCGCACAGGTGGACTCCTTACTTGTCTGGGTTGTTTCTTTGAGCCCATTTTAATCGTCCCGGGCTTTAAGATAGTTTTGACTAAAACCCCAAAGTTTGTAGGATTTCAGTTTTTGCTTTCTAAATTTCTATTATAATTTAATTTAAGAGTTTTCAGATAGGAATTAAAAATTTTAAACCACAATAGTTTCATCATCCCAATTCCTGCATTGTAAACTAATTTTAATGAGATTCATGGGCTGTGGTTCATTGAGCAACATAGCTCTGCCCCTTGCTGGAGAAAAATAAATAAATAAATAAACTCATTTCACTTTTACTATTACTTCACAAGTTTAGGCTGCTTGGTAATACTTTAGCTTTCTTCGAACAGTCTGTACATATAAATATCTTTATAAGGACAGATAGTTTCTAAATATTTAAGGTTCTTCTGTTAAAAAAGACCTAATATGATAAGGAGAAATTATATGAATGTTTATAATATATTTAAAAATATACAACAAAGGAACTGGACTAATCAATAAAACCAACATGTTGTGCAAAATTTTGTTCGTTAAACCTAGTTTGTATTCATCTGAAAATGCAAGTTTGGGTCACGACCTTCTCAAACTGGAATGTTTGGGAACCACAGGTAGATTTGATACCCAAAATTTGACATTAGGGGGGGGGGGGGCAATTTCTCTTTGTTTTTATTAGTTTTTACAATAACTATTACATTTTGTGTAATAAAATAAGAGGTTGATAACGTAAATGAATAGTAAAAAAAGAACCTACAAAAGATTCGTTCGTCATAAATTGTGGAATAATTAACCAGAGGACCGTGAATCTGCTCCTTAAATCGAGCTCAGTGATATCGAAGCTATCTACGTCAGAACTGTAAACAGGCACAAAGGGCGGGTCTTAAACGAGAACCCCGCATTCTCATTGGTCCTGCGTCCTGCCGCTCGCCGGGGCCCCGCCTCCTTCCCCTGGACCAGGCTCGGTTGAGTCGTTGGATAGAGGAGTGCGGTTGGCGGCCGCGATGGTCTGACAGATGAAATAGCGAAAAAAGAAAGAGAAGGCGGGCGTCCTCCTACACAAAACAATGTTCCCCAAAGGCAAAGGCACCCCGGTGCCGTCGGACAGCCAAGCACGAGAAAAGTAAGCCGACACACGTCTTTTTTTTTATTTCCTATTTTTCCGCCTGCTAAGTTGCTTTGTGTTGTTCGCTGCATAGAGGCTAGCAAGAGGCGATTTCCTCCTACCGAGAAAGGAATTGAATGAACCGCCTTGTCTGCTCGCCATTCCTCTTCCGAGCTTGTTGCCTTTTAGTTTTTCTTTCGTCTTTTGTTAGACTCCGTCGTGGCTGTTAGGTCTGTGTGTTATAAAGCTAACTCTCACGAGACGTGCCCGAAACGAGAGCCCGGAAAGAATAAGTGGGAGAAAACAATAACATCGCGGCGCTACAGTGCATTGTTTTCTCTGCAGCTCTCTCTGGCTTGGATAGGCTTTGCTATTTTTATTTTATTTAGTCACCCCAAGCCCAATCACTGCCACCAAGACACACAGCTAACACACAGCATTATCATCTGTACATTACGTGGTTTATTTACCAGCTAGACGACATTAAAATGCTGCAAGCCCTCAACAGGCTTGGCTTCTTTTCCATTTCCCATTTAATTTTTGGCAGCCATTGTTCACAGGGCCTGTAGTCGACTCTGCTCACACACTGTTCATGATACTGGAAGACATAAGCGTACCCTTTCGTTAAAATGTTGTTTTTTTTAAACCCAACTATAAATTAGCCCTTTTAAAAATATATATTTTCTTTTTTCCCTCTAATACAGGTTGGCTCTATATGTCTATGAATATTTGTTACATATAGGAGCACAGAAGTCTGCACAGACCTTTTTATCAGAGGTATGTGGGATTTTGGGGAGTAAAAGTCGAAGCATATTACCAAAAAAAAAAAGAAAAATCCACTTTTAACAGGGGAAAAAATTTTGCTTTAACTTGAAACTTGTTGTTAAAATCTCTCGTAGATACGATGGGAGAAAAACATAACCCTTGGAGAGCCCCCTGGATTCTTACATTCCTGGTGGTGGTGAGTCTCGTCGTAATGTAACACGGTGTCCAAAGCTTTTTTTTGTGGTTGCTTCATGACCCTTCTTGTCTTCAGTGTTTTCTGGGACTTGTATTGTGCTGCACCGGAGAGGAGAGAGACATGTGACCACTCCAGTGAAGCGAAGGCCTTTCACGACTATGTGAGTAGTGATCACATGGAGCCTCTTTTTTGGAAGTAGTAAAGGCGTTCCTTTTTCACCTAGAGGTTTATCAATCAATTGACCCCAGATCCGCTATTTTTTTTTCTTAATCCTAAGATTAAGTTAAAAATGTATACATCAGATTTTCGCCCTAAATAATTAAATGTAGCGCAACCATTTGTTGTCTTTGAACTCATCAACCAACTCAATTTCCTTCGACGTAATCTTTTGTGACTTCCAGAGAAAATAAATGCATAAAGGCTTTGATGCTGGAAAAATCTTTTTTTGTTGGATTTAAAACAACCAACCCAAAGTCAGACTTTAAGATATAATATTGAAAAATGAATGCAACAACATTCAAAGCTGATGTTTTTTGTTTATTTTTTAATATTTATTTTGGTAAAATGATTAGTATTTAGGTTTTTCCTTTTTTTCAAGGCATAGGTTCTTTAGTGTGACACAGCTGGTGTGTAGAAAAAAACTACTACTTGCGGGTAGCTCCGGACCATTTTAGGAGAAAAAATGTTTTCTGCATGCTGATGATTTTTTAAGTACAAGTAATCTGTCTGTGGGCAAACACGAGCCTCGTAGGCTTCTGGGAAAACGAAGCTGATGTCAGCGTTTCCTGAGACCGACCTGTCGAGCATTCGTCTAATCCCCGTTTCTCTCGCAAGGAGGGGTTTAGAGGCACAATATTGGAATATTACTGCACAGTGTGTGCAGAGTCATAATTCTAATGGATCTGAAAGAGCAGTTGCGGATCTATGTGCTGTGTTTATGAGATGTCACTCGTAACCTGCGCCTCATTTGGTTGTACATATCTTCATGCCGATATTTTCATATTTGCATGATAAGGGTGCTTTGCCTGTTGATAATTATGCCATTTTGGAAATCGAAAGGTGTGTTTTAATTTTCTGCACCATTTCCTGCTACAACAAAGGAGTGTGGACTGATTGTTTGTGTATTAAACTTGTACGTCCAATCGAAATAAGTTTTGTCAAAATCAGTGTAGGTTATAAGCATCCCCACATTTGTATGGGTAACTCGGGGTTGTGAGTAGATCCATGATTTATCAGGCCAGCAGAGGGTTAAAAAATAGATGTCTTTGCAGATGTGATTCTCTGGTGAGTTATCTTTCAGGAGAGAGTATTTCCCTTCAAGCCATCTGTGCATTTGTTGTTAATAGTAAATGAGTGAATTGTTGCATTTATTTAATGTTAACTATTACATTGTCAAAATTTTGTACATTAGAGATGCACTTATCACACTTTTCCGACTGTTACCAACTCCAAGTTGAATTGTGTCTTTATAACCTTAATCAGTGTTTTGTTTTTTGCTTTTTATTAAACTCCAAACATGAAATTAAAGTACACGTTTTACTTTCTTATTGGGTTCAACATTCAGCGACTCTTCAGTTTAAATGCATTCAATGTCCAAGCTGCGTGTTAGAAATAGCTCCATTAAGGAGAAATCTAAATACTCAGTGTAAAAAAAGACCTGGGTTTTTTTTCAACCGCCCCAAAAGTTTGAAATCACACACGCATAATCATGCATGCAACTCTAAGGATCTGCTTTTGCTTAATATTTTGTTTTACCCGGCACTATTCACTTTAATAACACACTTTAAAATGTCACTTTAAAATGTCAATTAATATGTCAGTTGCGCTCCGAATTTTCATTGCTGCTATGTCCGAAGTCCCATATCGTAGATTCTGTGTCCGTATTGTAGATTCTGTGTAGTTCCATCCTATTTCTCGTATAGTTCTTTATATTTTATTATACTATTTGCACTCCGAATTTTCATTGCTGCTATGTCCGAAGTCCCATATTGTAGATTCTGTGTTCAATCCTATTCTCGCACAGGTCTTATAATTTATTATAGTATTTAAAATTGCTATCAGGGTGTAAACTGGACCGGGGGATTAGAATTTCGTCCCACCTCATGTACCACATGTGATGTGATGACAAATAAAATTCCTTGATTCCTTGATTCTTGATTTTGCTAGCAGCATTGTTTTTGATTGCACTTTTCAGCAGTGCATCTTACTGATAAACGGGCTGAGATGCCCCAGAGAAATGTCAGTTTATATGGAACAAGCAGATTAGGGGGGGTATTTATCTGCACCGTTGTTGTTCTGTTTGCGGGAAGCAGGCTTGCTTACAGATGTTTTTGTAAAAGGTAAACATTTATCTTAAAACAAAAATGTTTGGTTGTTAATCACAGTTTTCTTCACAATGCTAAAGAACATATTTATTTATAGTTTATTTCAAGCAAACAAAGTGGGGAAATTCACGTTCAGCCAAACGTTTGGCTTTCGACAACGGTTCCGGTTTCTCCTGTGGTCCTAGGCAGAGAATAGTTGCATAATAATAATTATACCTCTGGTGTAATCCTTTAACTAATGAGATGATTTTCTTCTCCTGGAAAACATTAGGCAAATGAACTAGCGGTAAAACGGTGCACTGCTGTGGAATGGAGCTTTATGAGTCTTGTAGCCTGAGATCTCGCTCACATCTTGTGGTTGCCCTCTGCTCTGATGTTGTCCCTTTGTGATGATTATTAGTGTTCAATCAAGTCTGTGTGTGCGTATGTGGACAGTACTAGTCCTTGGACCCTTGCCTTTGTCTTGGTGTGGGGGAGGTGAGGGCCTTTCTGTTAGCCAGCAGCCCTCGTAAAGTCCCGGCACATTCACTCGAGGCCAGCCGAATGCTCCCTGAGGGGCTTCGTCGCCATGGTGCTGCTACTGATTGATGGCTGTCAGCAAGCCGAGGGCAGATTGGAAAAGGGAAAAGGGAGTGGCGATGTGGCATATGCCCAGCATCCACCACAGGAGTCGAGGGAATAAAAAAAAAAAATCACTGTGGTGGTGGTGGAGGGGTGGGAGAAGGCAAGGAGAATCAGAGCAGAGCTATTGTAAGAAACTGAGAGAGAGAGAGCTTCCAGTCGGATTTTATGATGTTGATTGAAGGTTAAACATTTACAAGCCTAAATACGGGCTGGTTTCCTTTGAGCGTCGGTACCAGTGGAAAGAAGCGAGGCTTTTAAAGAAGCGTGAGCTAATGAATCAGCATTTGGGTGGTCTCCTCTGCGGCTGAAACACCTATATCATTTCTCCTTCGTCTACATAAAATGCTGGATTTTTCTCCTTTCTATTTGTTTCCCCAGACAACCTCTTGGTCATCCTCGCGCTCTCATCTTCCCATCCCTTCCTCCTCCATGCTTGTTTGCCCACGCCAAGCCCCCTTTGTTTCTGGAAAAAAAGCAGCAAAATCTCTTCTGCAGCCACTACCCTTTTTTAACCTCTGTCGGTGATCCATGTATTTTATTTGGCTTAGATAGCTTGAACACTTTGAAGTACACATGTACATGTGCTGAATCATGACTGAGAGGATAGGGGGAGGGGGTAGCCTGCCTTACAGAAGGTCTGCTGGGTAGCAGTAAAGAGGACCCCAGACGAGGGGGCTGAGCCTCAGGCTAGTCTAAGACATCTGCCTCCTTCTGCTACCAGAAAGTCTGTGGAGAGGCGAAGCTGATTTAAACAGCGAGCAGCATCAATCTGTTTGTGACGTTCCACCTAGCGCAGCTGTGTGCTTTACAAGCATGGTAAAGCAAGATTTCTGTTGAAATGACCAGCAGATGTGTCTGTATAAATGAAGCAAGAACTGCAAATCAGCCTTTGTCTATAAGAAAATGGCGCCAACAGTTTTGTGTGGCTAGGAAATAAACACACTCTTTCCAGAAGACTTTAAATAATTGCAGGCATTAGAGCTTTAACATTTCTTGAAAGATTGGTGTACCATTCAGGACTGTCTGGTGGACTATATTTGTTCTGTAAGTTCAAAATTATATTTGAATGTTAGAAAAGGCTCGATAAAGTTTTATCACTCGCAGAACCATAGTTAACAATTACTAGAAAAACATCCGTTTATTATTAATTAATGGGTCACATGAATATGATTCTCCAACAATAGATGGTTCTATAATTTAATAAAAGTCTGTTTGTGTTGGACTGCTGATATCAGAGATTGGACATGTAGTCAAATATATTCTAATATTCGATATCAGCATTGTATTGGTACATCCCTAATTTTAGTTTTATTAATTACATAAATAACCTTTAAAATTACATGTATTTATTGTAATTGTATATATATATTTTTTCCAATAAGTTCTGCCTGCATAGTTCCATTTATTTAAAGGTTTCAATTGCTTATCAATAATGTCCTTTAGATTCTGAGGGATTAGGAAATTTTTCATTGCTTCTTTTTTATGGTAACAAATAAAGTATTTCAGTGTATATTTATTTAAATTACAAAAATAATTTTGGTACATTTGCAAATAAACAGGATTTTCTGAATTAAAAAAGCTCTTTCATTACTTGTTTCTCCATATAGTTTAGAATTGAACATTTTACAATGTAGAAAATGTATTCTCATAAAAAGTATTGAATTACTATCAATATATTTAATTGCCAATACAGCCAAAGTAGTTTTTAGTATTCTGTCTTCTTTTCTCACTTTCTGTGTTGGCAAAACGATTCAATTATTTTTAGTCGTGTCTTGTCACCGAAAGCAGGGAAGCTGCAGCGAAGGGGGAGCGGAGGCAGGTCTGCTACGGCTGCATAGAGGAGCAGTGAGCTGCGCACGCAACCACTTACACTTCGCAGAGCGTTGGCAAAGCAGTGCAAGATGTAGAAGAAGAGTCCGCCTTAAACTGTTATATTTTTAGGTATTTAATCCCATGCACTGGGTCTATTATTATAAAAACGCAATGTTTACGTTGCGTGTATGTTGGTTAACCTGTTGGGGCTCACAGGTTAGATAAACACATTACTAGACGACTCTCCCTACGTCGGCTCGGTGTGCCGCCCTGGGACTCCTAACGTCATCCCTCACTGGGACTGGTCTGAGCAGTTCCTACCTTGTTAAACAGGTTGAGTTCTATATTTTTATGCAAATACATAAAAGGGTTTGACCTGTAAGCATTGGTTCTGCCTGCACGATCCAGACTTCTGTGTTATGTAAGGGACTTACTTATTGATTACTTGATGCAAGGAGGAAGTATTTTGTACAATGTAAATAAAATAACGTCACTTCCCTCCAAGACAGGGCACACACACGACTGGAATCGCAGAGATGGTTAAGAAAGCATGTCTGTTTGCTTTAGATTCACTGATTATTAGCTAATAAGAATCGGGGGGGGGGGTCAAAAACGGGTTCAAAGGTTTTGGTTTCTGGTAACTTTTGACAAGTCGATACAGATTTTAGGATATTACAGCTTCCCTGTAGGAACTATTGGTATAAAGGAAGGAAATTTTAGCCGTCTTGTAATAAAGTATTACTATTAGAGCAGGGGCAATGTAACATAATGTGTGTCATAGTGCGTTTTTAAAAACAAATTATTAACGAGTTGAAGTTTTTAAAACTATGTTGGGGATTAGCTTGGCTCGTTTTAATAGAACATTCAGTGTTTATTCCCTAGTAATTCCTCACATTTTACCCTACATTTCCAAATCTCTTACCACACAACTTTGTTTGATTTGGTTCAGCGTTTATTATCTTCTCACCTTGTTGACTCTCTCATTGCCTTTCACAAAAAGGATATATTAGTGCACGCACTTTATATAGCGTTTCAATTTATCTGAGCTTGCATTGACTTTATTTTTGAACCTCTCACTGATACTCAACATATTCTTCAGTCTCACCATGACACACCACAAGGAGTTGCCTTCCGTGGTACCTGGTACAATCGGTGTCATTCACTCATTAGCAGCAAAACATTTCTGACACTAAATTTTCATCTTCTTCTTTTTTTGGTTAAAAGCATTGATTGACTTAGATTTGGAAGCATGTAAACAAACAGTGTGTGTGTGTGTGCACTGTCTTGGAGGGAACTGACTTTTCCCTGTGGTCTCACTTCTCTTCTCACTGAGGTATTTCACAGAGGCCGGCTGAGCAGATATATAATTAGGGAGGGCGCAGTCGATAAAAAGGAGGGTGTTGGCTATTGACCAGCCATGTCTGCAGGCCTGTGAGTCTCTACGGCATCTTTCTGTGCAGATGATTCATTCGTTCTTGTAGTGGCTGCTGCTTGTTCATCTACATCCTACAGTCTGGACCACTTCTCTGCCTCAGTTGCAGTTCCCTGGAAGCTAAACCCCACAGCGCTGAAGACATTAACTCATCTCGGATTGCTTCAGCTGCAGGGAAGAAAAGCCCAGTCAATTAGGAGTATGTGTGACCGAAGCAAATGGCACATTAGTGAATTAGGGCTGTGGTTTGAGCAGGAAATAGGCCCAGCTTGCCCCTGCTGTGCAGCAGCACTCTGGAGCCTCTGACTCACTGCATCCTTGTGATACTTATCTGATCCCGCTGGATCCCAATCAGCAGGGCTCAGACCTCAATAAAGACCTCATCAATACCTTCCTGAGGTCTGAGCCGACGACATGTCGGTTGGTTAAATCATGCTTTAACAGGAAATACATGGGGGGAGGGGGATGATGAAGACAGCAGTCATGCCGTGTGGTTTGTGTTGCCCTACATCTTGAAGTGTAACCACGGACTTACATTGTGAAAAAACAATAAGGGATTTTTAATTTCGATGCTTTTTAGAGTGCGGCAGCAGCACCCAGCCCGGTGTTGGGAGGGATGCCTCCTGGGGATGGCATGCCAGGAGGACCGATGCCACCAGGCTTTTTCCAGGTATGTCTCATTATATTTGTGACACATGTACAATGATCCAAACATACATGTCATTTTATTTTAGATTTTTATAATTTCTCTGTCTTCCATGTTTTTGCATCCATTCTACAATGGTGCTTGCATCGAGTTGTACTCTGCTCAGCAGACTTCTTATGAACGCAGATGATCTGTCAGTTCTGACCCCTCCGGTGCTGTAAACAGGCAGGCGTGGTCCGGCATTTTCCCCTAATGGGGAAATCGAAAGGTGCAGCACCTAGTGTAAATCGATAACTCTGGAGAATAAAGTCTTTATAGGCACCTGTGTGGAACTGACTTGCTGGAGAAGCTATTTATCACAAATCCAATAGTATTCTCTCTTTTTCTTTTATTAATTACAAGTGAAAATGATGCAGTGACTTTTTTCTGGTTGATATCAGAAGTCATTTTGCCGTCTCTAAATGAGCACACACACACACACACACACTCTCACTATCTATAGCAAAAAACAACAACAAATGAGGCAGCTCAATTAGCCTCTCTTGTTCTGTCAGATCAGCAACATTAATGCCAAAGTGCCAGTGTTTAGTGTTGTTATAAAGCTAATTGCATAGAGCTTAATTGATGCTGTTAATTCAGGGAAATTACCGCTGATAACATGCTGCATGCAGCAGGCTTCTTAATGCCTTGACTGATAGGCTAAAGAGCCCACATCCTCTCCGTCACTGTCTCTTTTCTCTTGTTCAAGGCTATCATTTTGCTTGTTCTCCTCTGCTTTGTACATGAAAATGAGCACCCTGTCTTTGTATGTTTTGGCACCGCGCTTTGGTTCTGGCATTTCAGCTCCTCTGCCCTTTACTAGTCTTGCTTCTCTTGATGCTTCTTCTTGGACTCTCCCTTTCAATTATTGACTCACCCCCCCACCCCTCCTTTCCCCATCATTCTGTGTGACGCTACAGGGTCCACCTGGTCCCCAGGGCTCTCCTCACCCTCAGCCTCCTCCCCCTAACAGTTTGATGGGACCTCACAGTCAGGTAATGCTATCTTTCTGGCTTTCTCTCCCTTCTTTCTTCTCCCTCGCTACGCTTTCCAAAATCATTTGGGAACACGGGTTCTCTAAGCTGACGCTTCATGCTCCTGCGTTTGTTCAAGAGTTCCGTTGCTTTGACAGCTTTTAAGGTCAACACATCATGAAAAGAAGTTAAATCAGTGCTGTTATGTGTTTGAAATAAACAAACCGTGTGTTTATGTTGTAGTCCTTCATGTCGCCTCGTTTTGCTGGAGGTCCGAGAGGCCCGCCCATGAGGATGCCCAACCAGGTAGGACACACCTCTCTTTGGTTTAAAAACTAGAAGTACTCTGGAAATCGTTTATTGTGTTTTAACAGCAAAAAACAAAACAAAATCAGGCAGGTAATTGGACAAATGTGGGGAAAAAAAAAAAACGTATTAGTTTTTTTTCCAGATTTGGACAAATGTATTCTATGACGTACCTCATTTTCAAAATCCAGGGTCCAGAATCTGCAGCTCCTAATTTGCAAGTCACCCCCCGTTCCTTCCTCAAAAACACAAAAATATTTATTTTGCACATTTAGTTTTTAAAACATTGAAATAAAAATAAGTTTCTCTACAAATTTCAACAGATTTTCAATAGTAGATATCTATCATAGCAATTTTGGCTATGAACGCCTTTTTGAATTAGAAAACTTAGCAGATTTAGAATCTCAGTCATAATTCATCCATTCTACGAGTCCATACTATTTGTACATTAATAATAATGCTTTAATATAATCTGGCTCTGCTTCTAAACTGCCTTTAATAAGCAGTTCCAGTGACACTAAACTATTTAAAAGAAAAGGTTGGATTTTTGTTGATGCCTGATATATTAAACTTAAAACTGTGGTTATGTGGCATTAAAACTGCATATATGGCTTCTTCCTTGCAGACCCCTGGTGGAGGACCCGGTCCGCATCCCATGTTGCCCAACATGGATCCTACCCGACCACAAGGTCCAGATCCTCCTAAAGACTGTGTGCTTTGTCTGCTCTTTATTCATCATATCAGATATTTCTTGGTTTGCCTGTTTTACAAAAACTGCCTGTTTTCCATTAGGCCATCCTAATTTGGGGCCAATGCAGAGAATGAGTGGCCCCCGGGGCATGGGGCCCATGGGGCCTGGTCCTCAGGTACGCTCTCAGCACCATACATAGCCACTATCTTCATGATCAGGACGTCCTGTTTTTTTGTGCAGACCGAAACCAAAAGCTAATTAATTTTGATGACATTAGATGGCCATCTAAATTACAGTGGCAGCCGAATTGTACCTAATTTTGTTTGAAATTCGTCGTTTTTTCTAAAGTTTGGGTGTCTCTCCGCAGAACTTCGGTGGCGGTATGAGGCCTCCACATAACGCCATGGGTCCTGGTATGCCAGGAGTGAACATGTGAGCTCTTTGTTAATTTCTTGCTCAGTTGTCTGCATTAATTAAAAAACTTACAGTACAAAAAAATTTTAAACTTACATTTTTTGTCCTTCAGGGGCCCGGGGACAGGTCGACCATGGCCTAATCCTAACAATGCCAACAATGTGAGTACTACCCGCACGACACAACTCATACACGCAGCCCAGTCAGAGAAACTATGTTTCCGAACGCCATTTTTCTCTCCCTCCTACTCTGGGATGTAATTGCGGTATTATGTGTCATAGTTTCCACAGACAGCTGGACAGCAAGACGTAATGGTTTTAGGATGATGGAATGATAAATGATGACGGCTCGAGGTGAAGATAGGCTTCGCTCTCTCTCTCTGTTTTTAGTCTATAATGTTTCTGTCTTTGGTTTCAGATGCCTTACTCATCACCCTCTCCTGGTGCATATGGGGTGAGGACGGACCCTTACGTGTTGCACATTTTACAGAAATCCTTGTAACTTCCTGGATAAATGGCTTTAATATGTATTTGTGATCGTTTCTCAAAAAGGGGGCATCCGGTGGTGGAGGTCCTCCGGGAACTCCCATCATGCCCAGCCCTGCAGGTTAGAGCTTCTCATATGAAAATATCAGCTTTAAATTAAATACTTTCTCTTGCAGACATATTCATGTATGGTGTCATTTTTTTGTTTCAACCCCCCTCAGACTCAAACAACTCTGGTGACAACTTGTATACTATGATCAACACTGGACCAGGCAACCGAAATAATGTAAGAACGTCCATCTTGATTAAATTTAGCATCTTTTTTTAAAAGATTTGGGTCTTTAAGAGTCCCTTTGTAGGTGAAAAGGGAGGCTCCTGCTCTGGTAGCACTCAAGTGGTAATCCCACCATTTTGGAATGACTTACAAAAGGACTGGATTGTCTTGAGCCGTTGTAGCATAGAGTAGGCAAGCTAAAACCTACATTTTATGTCTGTAATAAGGGCTTTGTAAGCCTGGTGAATAGAGAGTGGGATTAAAGTCAATGTCAATACGTTCTGGGTCATAACCACTTTTTTTCCCCCTCCTTCAGCTGAGGTTATCCCGGGCGGTTGCATATGTTAAACTGGACCCTGTTATAGCTACGAAGACAATATAATGATTTTTCCCACACCAGACTCCCTTGTTCCAGTTCTTAACCAGGGATGGTGGCACGAAAACCACACTTAAGGGACATATCAATTTATTTATCTTTCTATATCATAGCATTTACGTCATTATATCGCCAAACAGATTTTTTAGTATCAACATTAATTTTTGCATTGTTCAAAGAATGATGTCTGATTGGTAAATGTCTGCTGGAATCACACATAGCTGTTCATGGAGAAGTTATCGAAACAACATGACGCTATTAAAAAATGTTTCTCTATCTGCTGTTATTAACTGTAATTTACCAGATCTTTGTTTATTTTTCACAAAATCCATATTGATTAAGGCGTTCCTTGCAAAGTCAAGACACAAGTAGACCTAGCTTAGTTTGCATAATAAAAATATAAATCCAAGTTTAAAACAAGTTTTAAATATTGCTTACAGTGGAGGTCACATAAACAGCTGGCATTAAACTACTAACTAATTTTCTTTTGCATTTATGTTGGTCTGGAATCCGAATCATAATAATCTTACCAAGTTTGAATTTATCAAAATTCAAACTCAGTTTATTCAAAAAAGCATAAACTGTGATGGACAATGCAAATCATCGACTTAACATGAGAGACACTCATCTTAATTCTGTGCTGACCCAGAGTTTATACGTTCAGGCTTAGCGGTGACAAAATAAAAGAGGAGTTTAATAGGATTTGAACTGATAGCTGGCGTACCTTTCATGTTTTTCCTACCATGCCTTTTCCTTCCAGTTAACTTTACTGTTAAATGTTAATGGATGCAGTAACTTTGGAAACCTCCAAATAACATGAAAAAGAAATAAGAAGGCTCTGTTTCTATTTTAAGATGCCCACCCTTCCACTGGTTCGCTCTTTGTCTTGCTCAGGGTATTTCAATTGTCAGTGCATACTTGGGAGATTTACAAGCCCTAACTACCAATTTGGAACCAATTTGGAGCATGTGATAGGGTTTCAATACGACTGTAGGTGCCCCGATGCTGGTGTAGGTGAATCATTGTAACTTTTTTTTTGTACGCTCTCAGTTCCCTATGGGCCCTGGCTCTGATGGACCACTGGGAGCCATGGCTGGGATGGAACCACACCACATGAATGGATCACTAGGTAACACTGTTTAACACTTTTGAAGAATAGCACACAGACGTCCGACTGTCTCACTCGGACTGCCATAAACAACAAGCCTCTCTGTTTCTTGTGCAGGCTCTGGAGACATGGATGGAATGAACAAGGTAAATAATGTGACCATTACTCCTCTCTTACTTCTTTTTTTTTTTTTTAGCTTAGAGCTTCATCTCCTTTTAAAAAGGAAATGGCGTTCTGTACATTTAAGATGGAATAAAAAAACAAAAACAAAGCTGTGATCTTCTTGTTTCCAGAATTCCCCAAACAATTTAAGTGGCATTAGCAATCCTCCTGGGACCCCAAGGGATGACGGAGACTTGAGTGGAAACTTCATCCACCCCTTTCCAAATGAGAACGTGAGTTGCTCTTTCTTTTAAGCTGTGTCACGACTGTGACTGCTCAGCATGGTTTGTGTTTTTTTTTGTCCTAATCCTCTGTTTTGTTTCTTACCAGCAGTACTCTCCTACCATGACGATGAGCGTGTGACCTCCCACTTCTGACCCCCCCTCCTTACCCAGCATTATTTGCCATCATTCCAAGGATCTGAACTCTCAACCGAACATGGCCAAAACACATCAGCGCCAAAATCAGGGACAGGCGCCATTTTTGTTCCATACTACAGCCAGATAGCTCGCATCCAGCGCTCCTCCAAATTAAGGACGGATTTTCCTCAACCTATGACAG
>JAVLVB010000724.1:62141-145685 GCA_032876305.1 Orestias chungarensis
TTTTTTTTTTAATGTTTTCAATACTTTGCCATGCATACCGTCTCACTATGTCGGGAGACATAGGATCCTGAATTTGCCTTTTTAACCAACGACCACCTTAGTGATGTACTGTCCCTCCCCTAAACCGATCCTATTCTATTTAAAGAGATTTAAAAGGGGGAAAATGTGCGAGACTAATGTGGCTTTTAGTTCTTTAACATTTCCCGTTGATCCAGTTTGACCCTTTTTGTTTTTTTCTCTCCGGTCGCTCGACGACTGCAGAACGGCTCCGGTCTTGGAGCTGTTTCATTCTGACAGCAGGACCGCTGCGGCTGCCGTTTTGCCGTCGGTTGGAAGCCAGACTTTGGCATAGGAAGTGAGTGCATGAGTGCTGAGGGTTTGTGTACAACATACTACCTAGTGCTGCTCTTCTCTATGTGGACACCCGCTTTAAGATGTGACGCGTATCTCCTTACCCGCCTGTGCTTAACGCTCTGTGCTCCTCATTGTCGTAGCCCGTTTTTTCTCTTTTTCTGTTTTTTTAATGGTTTTGTTTACGATAAAAAAAGGACCGTTTGTTTATATCACTGGTCGTTCCCATTGCCCCTCTACCTTATTTAGTCCATCAACTTTGTTTTATTTTATATTTTGATTAAAAAAAATCTTTGACTACGTATATTGCCTCAGTTATTCAGTTAGTCAAAGCTTTCTAAACTGATTCTAGTAGGCGTCATTATAAGGTTAGCATCAGTCAGGTAAATGTGATGAGAGGTTTTTTTTGTTTTGTTTTTTATTTTGTTTTTCCTGTGAACATTACGCATTATACACATCTGTCCTATGTTGCCTTTGTTTGCTGATATTTTTTTATTTCAAATTGAGGAAAGATTGCTTGTTAATATAATTTTTCAATAACTTATTTCACTGTGTGAGTTTTTTTATTTGGACTGAAAGGAGATTAAAAGCTACAGCCATATAAGAAATTATGATATCGAGGGAGGAAAAAATTAAACTTTGTTTCAGCGATTCATTTGAAAAAAGATTATGGGTTTTGTTAATTGTGAGGATTCAAGTTTACCACTAACAAAAACCTAAGATGCAATTACTCAAGATATTTAATATACTATATTGTCAACTCGCTTGATCTACACCCTACAGTGTTTCAAAAGGAAGCTGAGAAACATGAAATCTAACAATGCAGATGAGCTGAACTCTGCTATCAAAGCAATCTGGGCGTTCTCCATCTTATGGAGAATTGATGATATTCGTGCAAAAGTAACCAAAACCATATATTGATTGGATATACTGTACATTACTTCCAATAAGTCGTGGCTTAATTATTACTGGTCCCATGTGGTTATTATGATATTCTGAGAAGTTGAATTTCATCAAAATTAACAGGACTAAATGTTTCAAAATGTATCAATGATTGTTTTATGGAATCACAAGTTTTTTGATTTCCTTAAATGAACTAAATTGGACGTTAGTTTAATTTGAGATGCATCTGTTATGCAATGACGGCCAGAACTGTTGACATAAATTATTGAGTTGTTTTCCTGTAGAGTGTGTTTTACAGGCGTCTCTGAACATTAAACGAATTCCCTCAGTTTCTGCGTTGAGGCCATAGGGCGCAGACTAGGCCACGGCATCAACTCCAGGAAATGCTTCACCACATGGAAGCCTTGGTGACGTTGGAAATGCTTCCCAGATCTGAGCTTATCGGGCCTCAGTGTGAGCGAGGCCGACGGATTTGTTTTGTTTCATAGGAGGGCCACTAATATAGTTATTTAACCCTTTTACGCGACTTCACAGTGAGCAGCTTCTCCAAAGCTGCTTTCTTCTCTGAGTGAGGGTGTTGATGTCATACTTTTTGAGTAACCCGTTCACCCAATGCACTCCCAATTTGCCCGTCCTTACACTGCCACCATCTGGGCAACCAGTGTAAAGTCCTTTCTTTGGAACCAGTAAAGCTTGCAGTCATTTAAGATGGTTGGGATCATTAACTTGTTGTCTGTTCTGTACAGTACAGAGCCTTACAAATAAAACTAGTAGTGGAGAAAACTGCAATGAATCAGCATTCCTGCAAAGTTAACATCCTGGACGACTGGCTTTATTTTATACTGTAACTAAATACCTTAACAGGAATATGAATTATAAGACTAAAACTTCATTTTAAGACAGTGTTTGCAGTTTTCATACACAATATGTTGTATGTAATGAAGATGTAAGTCAGTTAAATACCATTACTGTGGGATTCAGATATGGTGCTGGTAAACCTATGGAGACTGAAGAAGCAGATGAGGGTATTTCACCTGATGGAGCTTCAGGTCAAATGAAAGCAAAATATCAAACATCTGGGAGTTCAGAAAACCTAATAATTATTTCAAATTACTCTTTTAATTTCTGTTCAGAGCTGTATTGAATCTGTTGACTGCTGTTGTAGAAATATTAACTCTCTGTTTAGATATTAGGGATGGTCTGAAGAGTTGAGACCCGGAACATGTTAGAATCCGGTTAATTTTTCTTTTCTTTTCTTTTTTTACTACACCAAACTGGTGAAAAGTCATAGAACACTCACTTTTCACTCATAGTATTATTAATTTGCCATGCACAAATTTCAGAGTGAAGACATGTTCCCTTAACTGGTGTTGTAGGAACCAATTTACAGATTTTTTTCCCCCGTTTTATATTAAAAATACATGTAAGTAATTAATTCTAAGTGAAGTTATTACAGTTCATGCCTCAATAGGTTTATATGGTAGTTAAGCTGTAAGATAAGAAAATTTGTTTTGTTTTTAATATAATGATTTAATTTTAAATGAAAGAAAGTAAAAACGATGTTTAAAGTTCAATTGATTGAAAATTGCTGTTTTTGTGTGTGCACATTTTATGTATGTCAAGCTGCCCTCTGGTGGACTAAAGTAGACGTTGCAGGCTTTTTAACTTTTTTGTTTGTCTTAGCATTTTTAAAGGTTCAAGTTTGTATCCAAACAGGATAATGGCTGGGAGGTTCTGACAATATTCTGGTTCCTGTCTCGACAAAAGGAAGTCGGGCCACTCTGGTTGAGGGCCGCCTACGCAGGATGTGGCCTAGCTGGGCCAGAGCCAAACATACTCAGACCAAACTTAGAGCCACACATGTTAAGCTGTCAAAACTGCAGGGACATAAAACTGGGTTGGATTTGTATACAAAATGTTATATACGCTTTGATATGATGTAAAAAGCTAAAACCTGTTGCTTAATCAGGGATCAGCTTATATAAGGGTGTTAAGCAACGACCAGCATTACAGTCTGAATGTGAAGCTTCACAGCTCAGACTCATGCATCTGCATGTAATCGGATACCATAGATACACTCTCTGACGTAATATCATCTCCAGACAGGAAAACAGCCTTATACTCATTTTACTGAAAGCACCATTAAAGCATTTTCTCCAAAACAACAATAGAGACTTCTATAGTTTTGCATCAGTTCTACTCAACTCTGGTAGACTAAGATAATCAGATGAGCTAGACAACGACCATGCAGGTGGTTCTAATACAATGATCATGGAAGGACTTAAATACATCTTTTTATTTTATTTTTTTTAGCTTATATAAAAGCTTGTGTGCTTGCTGCTGCGTATGCTGGATTTATGCAAAATCATTTACTGACACTGAACATTTTCCTTTTTGGTCACATTACAACTAGTGTATTAAGAGCTGTTGGAATTGAGCATTAAGAAAAAACACAAGGAATGAGGAATGCAGCAACAGGTCAGGGATAAAGTTATAGTTTTTTCTGTTGACAGAAAAGCTATTACAACTGCAGTCTAAAAATATTCTTTTGGAGTGAGAAGAAAAGTTAATACCTTTGGTCTTTAAATCATTTTAAAAAGTCTTAATTTTACAAATAATCTTGTAGGGTTTTATTTAGTTTAAAATTAAGAACATTTAAGATTTTATTAATTTGTATACTGAACACTGGTGTCTCCCTTGGTTGGTGTATCACAGGAAGACTCCCCAAATTTACTATGTTTTATGTATGATTTGTTCAGTTTTTCTATTGAATATTATGTTTTTTTCCCCTCATGGACCTGTGAAACCTAATTGCAGATAAGCAGGAGACAACGAATGGGTGAATGAACATTTATTTCTTTGGTTATTACAGAACGTGCTTGTAAATTGAATAACCGAATACACGAATGACCACAGAGACACCAGCTCCCCACTAATCTAATGAAACAAACTCCAAGCTAAACATTTCTGAGTTTCACCTCATCTGGCCACAGATTCCATCGGTTTCAGCTGCAGCCGTCACAAAGAAACAAAGAGTTCCAGCTCAGAACTGGTTCATCTAAAAGCAGCAGGAGGGCTGAGTGCAAAAACAAAGCCAAGAATTATAGCTGTCATAATTCACTGGTTTATGCCAGCGGGGTACAAACATGTAGAGATAACAAGGTTTTTGATTCAAGGCCAACACAGAGGTGAAAACAGGGTTAGACTAACAGATTGAAATCGAGTACAGTCAACCATTTTTAGACATGTACAGCTGGAATAAAGACTTGTGGCGTGATGCGTTTCAAGTTATTTCATCTTCTGCAGGACTGAACGCACCTCCTGAGGATTGTAACCCCAAGGCCCCATTGCTCCCTGGAGAAAAAGAGAGACACTGTTTCAGATACATCACAGCAAAAATATGAACAAAAATAGTTAACTTTGTCATCAAGCCTCTAACTTTCATCCAACTTACAAGCAAATTATCGTAAAACCTCAGACACGTGTCTTTGGCATGTTTTGGTGTCATAACTATTACTGTATATCAAGAATTCTTCCTCAGTTGCCATTTTTAAACTTTTTTTTCACTGCTGCTCATCACAAAGTGTCAAGTGATCAGGGCAGAGAGATCCACACCGCTATTTAACTTCAGCCTCAGACGTGGCGAAACAAAAGGAAGGACTGCAGAGAATGTTCTTGTCTTGCAGCATATTTTGGCTGTCACTGTTTTCTTTTCAACTCAAGGAGCTTGATATTCAGCACTATAGGATTCCTAGAAAAACCCAGCTCTGTACTGTACACTTTCTGTAGGTCCTTTTTTTGATATTACATTGTGCTTTCGTTGTAAATCGTCACTTCATGCATGTTTAGTTTATATAACATCCAGTTTAAAAATGTGTGAGCCTTCCAGCTTTTTAAGTAAAATGCACGTTGCATATTCCTGGAGCTGGAGGTGCAGAGTTCCCACCTTATAGAGGACTTTTCCAGCCTGGAGCACATACAGCCTCTCGGGTTGGGCAGCATACTTGACGGCCGAGACATTACTCATGTCATCCACCACCACGGGACACAGAGGTTCGTTCTGAACCAGGATCTGCGCCGCAGACAGCCGGTCCTCGAGGCTCCTGTGCTGGCTGATGTCAAAGTTGTTGCCAAAGGACCAGCCGTCTGAGACACAGGGAGGATTTTATTTAAAACCATAATTAATGCAGCAGAACATCATGGCAGAGAAAGTGATTCACTTTCCTGAAAATTAACATTTTGCTACATTGCATCCACAAACTGCAGTGTTTCATAAGCATTTGAGTTGCACAACTTTGCTCCAAGTGTTACATATTTTGTTTTCTGAAAGTTATAAAATACAAAAAAAGGAGGTGTGCTATTTGTATACATTCAGCCCTCCAGCATTGAAACATTGGGGAACCACATTTCCCTGGGCTGATGCTAAACCCAAAGCTTAGGATATTATATATAAAGGAAACACTTTATTGCAGGCCAGTAAAACTTACATTATATAAACACACCCAGGAGGAGGTCTCCTCTGAAAGCAGTTTATTTTATTTTATTTAGGTGCGTCTAAATTAAGGGGGATTCATAGAAAACATACACATTCACAGTGAGCAGCTTCTCCAAAGCTGCTTTCTTCTCTGAGTGAGGGTGTTGATGTCATACTTTTTGAGTAACCCCTTCACCCAATGCACCCCCAATTTGTCAGTCCTTACACTGCCACCATCTGGGCAACCAGTGTAAAGTCCTTTCCTTGGAACCAGTAAAGCTTGCAGTCATTTAAGATGGTTGGGATCATTAACTTGTTGTCTGTTCTGTACAGTACAGAGCCTTACAAATGAAACTAGTAGTGGAGAAAACTGCAATGAATCAGCATTCCTGCAAAGTTAACATCCTGGACGACTGGCTTTATTTTATACTGTAACTAAATACCTTTACAGGAATATGCATTATAAGTCTACAACTTCATTTTAAGACAGTGTTTGCAGTTTTCATACACAATATGTTGTATGTAATGAAGATGTAAGTCAGTTAAATACCATTACTGTGGGATTCAGATATGGTGCTGGTAAACCTATGGAGACTGAAGAAGCAGATGAGGGTATTTCACCTGATGGAGCTTCGGGTCAAATGAAAGCAAAATATCAAACATCTGGGAGCTCAGAAAACCTAATAATTATTTCAAATTACCCTTTTAATTTCTGTTCAGAGCTGTATTGAATCTGTTGGCTGCTTTTGTAGAAATATTAACACTCTGTTTAGATATTAGGGAGCAGATTATTTTATTTTATTTAGGTGCGTCTAAATTAAGGGGGATTCATAGAAAACATACACCTCCACTATGAGATTTTATTTCCAAATCCTCACGTTTTTGCAAATTCACCGCATTTGTCATGGAGCCCCGGTAAAGGACTTTGATGCTGCTTTTGATGATTACAGTACCTGTTGAATGGGCCTCCGCGACGTACACCACAAGGAAGTCCGCCCCGTTCCCGAAATCCCTGACGAGCTGCTTGAACTCCTCCAGCTTGAACATGAACGGGGGTCAGGTGCAGCTTCCGAAGCTCAGCACCAGAGGTCTGTTGTCTGCAGACAAGAGAAGGGGGGAAGCGCACGTCTGCAGAGGGGAAGCAGGAGGCAATGGGACACATGCATAGTCTGATCAACCAGAAAACTGCACCTGTCAGGTACTTGAGGACGCTGGTTCTCTTCCTGTCCATGGTGATCACAGCTGAGTCTGGAGCTTCTCCTCCGAAGAACGCCTCCTGTCCCAGCGAGAGCCACATAGTCTGGGTGGCAACTTTGACGAATGCCAGCGATCCGTAGGTCATTCCCCAGTCCTCGTAGCTGAATTTGGGATTCTGGGTCATGGTGACTTTTTCACCCATTTTCAGGATCAGCTTCCTGGCGAGACTCGGCGACAGGAGCTTTAGGATACTGAGGAACAAGCTCAGGACTAAAATATAGCAGAGCATGAACGCCGCCGAGAAATAAACGAGCAACTTTTGGGGGAACATCACGGAGATCCAGCAGGAAAACCTCCGCAGACACGCAGCTCTGTCGGCTGCCTGTTACTGACCTGTCTGCTCGTTCCTCCCACTCTATAAGTGATGCCTTCACGGACATCTGCGTATGCTCGTATTTTCTGTGGCGACGAGGACAAACGCTGAATGGCCTTCGTCAAAACGGACCATTTCAGTTAAATACTGATAAATATTGTTTAAACGCAAAACTTTTTAAGTCACTCCAGAACATTTGGGAGAGATTTTATGTTTTTTTTTATTCCTTTGTCCTGTTAATATCTTTACACAGTAATTATGTGCATTGAACTGTGGAGTCTAGAGTTTTGCTCTGACCCGTCTCCCTGTTGCTTTTACTCTTCCCTACTCATCTACCAAGCACAGCAATAAAAGCCACAACAGTCTATAGAAAGAGCAAATAGGGCCTTCTGTAGCCAAGCTGCATGTTGAGTTTTGAGAAAATATACCTTTCCAAGTTCCACCATAAGAGAAGTTTGTTTGTCTTCAGGACCTTGAATTCAGACATTCCAATTTGAGAGGACAGATTGAATAAAATTAAAGATAATCCATTAAACAGAGTAGAATAAAAATAAATGGTACCGATGACACGATGTGGTTTTTTTTATTATCGCCAATCAATGAGAAGATACACTTGGATTAATTATTTAAATGTATTTTTATTTTAGAGGCTGCAATCTCCAGAGAGACTGTAAAATAATAAAATCTGTCCATCTAAATGTTATATGAGTTTAATCTCAACTATACTTAACTGATTAAATATGAGTGTTTCTACTGGACATGTTCAAAGTAAACTAAACCAAAGTAGATACTTACGTATATGTAAATAAATTACATGAAACAAAATTTTGAAACAACAACTTCAAACAATATAGTTCGATGTATGACCATAACAAGCTGCTCGGAGGTGATCATAGGGAACTCTTGGTTAAAGCTGTGCTCTGCTACAAACTAACTTTCAGCAACATCATATTGATCAATTGATTAATTAACACAGCTAAAAAACTCATTATCTGAACATTAAGATTCAAAATATTTTGATTGAAATTGTGAAATTGCGCAATAAACATTGTGTAGTAGAGTACTTTCATTGATCTTAAAAAAATATCTCAAACACTCTGTCCCACTTTTTTGTGTGCAGAAAAACACGTTTCATAACCTGAATTGAGAGAAATTCCAGCCGTACCTGAATGCAACACATTGACTAATTGTCTCTCTTGTGTACCGACATGCACTTTTCTAATATCTAATAGTAAAGGTTTGACTTTTTTCTCAAAACGCATTAAACGGATTCTTTAATTCACGAAAATTATAAATAAACCTCAGTTTTGTCGTGTTTTATCTTTCCTCATAATGACCACTAGATGGAGGCAGAGAGCCATGTCAAAAAACGCGCCTTTCGCGAGAACGAAAATAAAATGATTTCCACTGTTAATTAAAAAAAATGTTTTTAACGGGTGTTTTAAAAAAATATATAGGAGAGCAACTTGAATAGTTTTCATTGCCATCATTTCTCGCAATATTTCTGACACTGAATAAACTAAGTGTAAAATAATTTAGACATACATTTTAAAAATTTGCAATGAAAAGATAGTGAATTAAAATTAAGCTCCAATGTTGTTGTTTTTTTAAATTCACCAAACAGAAGTAAAAAAAAAAAACTCAGATTTTGTATCATAAACCTAAACAACGACAAGAAATAATAATACTAATAATAATTCTAATAATAATAATAAAAATAATAATACTAATAATAATAATGATGATGAAACAATACAGAGACTCGACTGGCCACCAGAGATCCAGCAGGAAGTTGTGATTAGACACCTCATCATGCTCCAGCTTCCTGGTCCAGATGTTTTCCTCCCACAGACTCATCTAGTCCTGAAACAGTCTGTCAATCCAACAGCAGCAGAGCTCTGGAGAGGGATGCTGAGCGACTGCGGGCGATGTTATCCATCAGGTTGTTCAGTTTAACATGACATCCAAACCTACTCTGACCAGGTTTAAGGGGAACTAATAAGGTATATTTCCACCTCTTTTTCTTAAAAAAAGAAAAGGATTTTTCATTTATTGTCTGTGCGGTGATTGAATTGTCTTTATTGCCTCGGCAGGAGGAATGTGGAGAGCCTGATCGACACTCGGCTTCTCGGTAGGGATGGTGAGCCGCTGTCGGACCCAATCCTTCCCGGACATCACCGGCTTGACGCTGATGTGCGCACGGCAGAGTTTCGCGTCCCCGCTCTCCCAGAACATGAGCTCCGCCGTCCAGAAGCGACTCGCGGCTCAATCCGACGAGAGAGCGCATCTGTCGGCAAAGAGTGCGCGCCAGTGTCTCTCCCTGCCGCAGCTGCAAGGTAGGTTATGATTAGGATTAGTCGGTCCTAGAGAGTTTTGAAGGGATGCTGAAAGAGATTATTTACGTTCAAGATTAATGTAACCATCTTAATATTTCTAATAAACCCAAATGGGGTTGCTCGATTTGAACACACTGCTGTGGCATCCTAAAACATCCAGCAGTTTTTACATTAGGCTTGATAATTGAGCACAGAGCTCCCTGGGATCGTAAATATCACTGGAATCAAAGTGTTTCCCTGTCACATGTAAAAGCCAGGTGGAGGGAAAGCCTTGAGTGTGTTGACAAGGCATGACAGCCTTTCTCAGAATCAGAGCATTTGGACTTGCTGATTTAGAAAGCTTTTTTATCTTGGAGATATGATAAGCAAGCTTACTTGTAACTCATGAAAATAGTTATGCCTTGCTCTCAATGTGGAGATTAAAATCTTTTAAACGACAATTACACAGATGAAATGTGGCATTTCCACTACTTTTAATCTCTGTGGAAATCTTCTCCACGCATCCTGACAAAGACGGGTTGATATGATGGGGGATTGGGGGTGGTAATTACAGTCCCCTAAATTATGATGGTCCTGAAAAGAGCTTTATATTAGCAGTCCTCCTCCTCTAAACAAGAAGAGTATCAACGGATTTGATTATTGTTTGTTCTCCTCCAAATAAAAACCATATGTCTGCTGAATGCGCCTCAGCATTTATGACTTCTTTCGAAGCACAGTTGTGCCCTCAGCATCCTGAAAAGCAGAATGAATCGTTTCATTGTCTTCTCAAAAAAAGGACCTTTGAAGCAGATTCCCGTAAATTGTGGTGATGTGTTTATGGATTTTGGTGTGCGGATTAAAACTGAAGCAGATGAGTATATTTGAACCGAGTCAGGAAGTTCTTTGTGTGATATTTAAAACCATATATATTTATATTGATAGTCACCTTTTTGTTTTCTGGAGAGATACATAAAATATACAATTGTTTAGTTGTGTTGAATAAATTATAAACTGGCTCTCTGCAGCAACATTTTCCCCCCAGATTTTATAGTCTCTTTCGGTGAGCATAGAGTATGAAAATGATCTCAGTACTCATCAGTATTTTGTATCACGCCCCATTTCAAGCTGATTGTATAACATTCTCCCATTTGGGGACCGCACAGAGTTGAAACGTCATTCTGCATCATTGCTCGTAGATTTATAAGGGAAAGAACCGAAGGAATCTCTGAGTAAATCCAGACTGTGGTGTTTACCCTGTTGAAGATAAGACAGAAATTACCTCACACTGGAGATTTCTTGAGCTCTTGATATCCATCTTGTGATTGTGAAAAGTAAACTAGAAACTGAGTGATGAAAGTGATTCAGATGTGACATTTTTTCACATAATTCGTAGAGATAGTTTGAAATAGAGTTGGAAGTGTATACATATATGGAATGATCCCAAAACTTTTGATCCTAGTGTTAAAGAGTGAAGATACTGTTAAAAACGTCTGTTTACATATGTTGCTTTGTATGGGTGATATGCTTTTTGGGTGGATAATTATGCCAGAATAAAGCCAATGGACTTTTAAGATAACTTTTTATTGCATTTTTGTTAGAATTTGCGGAGGTCTTGATAAGGATCATCGTCATCATGATCACCGACATCGTCATATCATCTCTTACTAAGCTTCTATTGGTTAATTCACAGCATATTAGTTAAATTGCAACACACAAAACACAATAATTACTTATATGACATCATCAAACATAATAAATAATAAATCAGCTCAGATAAAGGCAACATACAGTAATTATGTACATTCAAAGGTTTGGTAACTTTTTTAGATGTCTGATGCGGAGGCCGATTTTGTTTCCTAGAGAGATTTTATGTTTCAAACCCGGAGCAACATAAAAAGACAAATTACAGTTTGCAAATAAAAATGTGGAATAGACCTTCATTTTTTAAGTTATGTAAAGCTTGTTAGTCAGGGAACACCATCCCAACTGTACTCACTAGGTTACTTCGTGTTGTGTGGAGGTATTGCTGCAGGAGGGACTGTTGAACTTAGGACATATATTGGACATATATTGAAGTGACATCTCAAGGCATCATCCGGGAAATAGACAGCAACCATAAGCCTATTGCCAAATTAGTTGAAAAGGGACTTAGTTAGTTTTGAACCAACCAAAACATTTGAATGAGAAAAAAGTCAAATGGCACCAAATAGTTAAGAAATGTATGAAAACTTCTGAACTTTTAAGAAAGTAACAAAAGAGACTTTCCTATTATTTCGGCATTTAGCAAATAGAAACAATTTTGGTAGCTCTGATCTGAAACAGGAAACAGACAGTGACAGAAGCAAAGTCATAGGTGTTTGTATAGAGTGTATGTAAGTAGCTGGTTTTAACTATACCTGAAAGTTTTCTTTAAACTTTTCTCTGGGTTGTGTCAGTGAATGGCTAAAATATCTAACTAAATACTGTATCAGGTCTGAATAAATTTATTTTTAGAGTAACTCTGAGGAAAATGTTCCTCCCCCTTATTAATTGAGTTTTAAAGCTAATCATTATGGGCTTTTGTATTTGTACTTGAATCATGAAATATATTTGTGCGGTCTTAATACATTCTGCACGCCATAATGAGAAAAATCTCTCTTCAAATTAATCTTGCTTCAGCTAAGAACAAATAAAACATACCTTCATGCCACACATTCACATGTTATTGTGGTGAACTGGCATTGGAAAAAATGTGTAAACTCCTCCAAACTGACATAGTTTCCAGCAGGATTTGCAGATGCCGGGCTGCAGGGCGATAATCTGACCAGCCATTATCGCTTCGCTTTGAGCCTTTGCACTTTCAAGCTCCTAATGACAGCTTTCCAGTAGCTTGTGAATAGCTTTTGGCTGCTGGTGTGCAACATTTTAGAAAGCAGAAAGACATTAAACGCCTTTGGTTGTGTCAGCTATTCTAATCAAACCATGTGGTTTCTTTATTTTTCCTAGCTGTTTTCTCACATCTACTGCACAGAAGTAAGTAACGCAGCGTACGATGATTTTCGTGTTTTATATATATATATATATATATATATATATATATATATATATAGGTCGCAGCACATGTAAAATTGGTATATGTACAATCTAGCAGTGTAGCTTTTTAATTTGTATTTCCAAAGCATTGTTAAGCACATGTTATCCTATCTATCTTACAAATATAACTGTTTGAAGAACTAAATGCACTATCCTACTAATTACGGTTGACCATTTTGTCTCAAAAGTTGCACCATTATGGCTGTCTAGTAACTTTTGAAAAAGAAGGATGATAAAGTTATTTTACCTTTGTATTAATTTATACTTTTAGAGCCTGATTACTCTGAACCCTTTCCTTCACTTTTTTGATTGCATGTGCTGCTGTTAGATGGTGCTACAATATTATGTCGCGTTAAAATCTTGCCAGTTTTAGTTTTAACATAGTACTAGCTTAATAAAGTTAATAGGTGGTGCTTGTTTTTTCCCCCCCCACAACATTAGCACAGATTAGAAAAGCCAATGATACATCCAAACGGCCTTCTTTAGCTTAAGAACAGAAGAAAACTATAGTAGCCCTTTATTAGGCATCCGAGTGGTAGTGCGAAACATCAAGTGGGGGACTAGAGAAAGGCATTACTCTACTCTGTGTACAGCTGGAGAAGTCTCCACAAGCAGAAATCAGTTATTTAAAATGTATAGCACCCAAAATAAATATAACATGTAACATGTGGAACAGTTTAAACTGTAACAATAGATATATAAAGCTGGATGTATCGGTTTAGATGGACTCACTCAGAACTGTCTCACTACAAAAGCTCCTTCCTATTGGTTCAGGGTGATATCAGGGCATTTTTCTAAGTTCAATTTGTACTCTGGTAAATTGCTCTTACCCTAAATGCAGGGTAAGACTAAAGAACGGTTAAGGAAAATGTATCGTGCCCTACCCAAAAAAAAAAGAGAGAAAGAGAAGCACTTTTGTTGAGATACTTTACATTCCTTTTTAAAATAAAAAGACCTTTACAACCTACATCAAAAAGAATGTTCAAACAGTGACAGCCACAAATGAGTTTTATGTTCTAAAATCGTGTAAAAATTCACACATGGACCTGTCTGTTTTTTTCAAATAAGAACCATGAATCGTAGTATTCTTTTCATTAGCTTTCTCATCCGTCACTACATTCCCCAGAGCTGAGGAGCCTCGGCTCATGGCTTTGCGTGTTGCATGAGCTCAGCGGTGAATTATGGGCAAATGTGAGCCCTGCTGCCTGGGAAAGGGTGTAATGTTTGCAGCATGTTCCACTGATTCACAAAGCACTTTGCCTGGTGATGATTCTGCAGCGGTATTCCTGTAAACTAATGTCTGCTTGAGTTACTAGGTGGGGGAATGCTTGGTAATGGAATCGGGTTAAATCCTGAGTCACATTCACCAGAGAGGGAGAGATGGAGATCATCGATGGTCTGGCATCTGTTTTGGCTAAATCATCTCAATCAGGCCCGGCCGGAGATGGACATGATGTTAATGGAAACATGAAATAAGCGTCAGAGGAGGGAAATACTGTTGTTTTAATTCACAGTGGTTAGATTTAGACAAATAGAGAGATTTATGTGAGGACATAGCTGTTTATTTGGTTGTACAAACCCTAAAATAGATACAAAACCTTACTTTTTTTAACTTTCTGTGTTTTTTTATGTCTCCATTGTCAGTGCCAGTAAGGTCAGTGCTCCCCATTCTTATGTGACCAACATGGTGTGAGCTCCGTTCTGGCTCTAATTCTCCCAATAAATCAAAATAGTCACTTAGCAGAAATATAATTTGGTTTGAGTTAGTGTCGAAATACCTCTCGACTACTGGCACAAAATTTGTTCTGGGCCTCAGCTTAATCGGAAAAAAAAGAAGAAAGAATAAGAAAGAGCCGAGAGTTGGCTCAGACGTGTCTTCATAAAAGAGTATTTTTAACTTGCCTTCAGAAGCGTTCGCAGAAGTTTCACAAACTTTTCTTGCTGAAAAGAGGAAAAGGCTGCCAAGTCTTGTGAATCTCTCTGCATTAATCACAGGAATGTTAACTCTTTGTTCAAAAATGTAAAGAGACTTCTCTGATTCTGACAAACATGCCGTGATCCTGACCACACGTCTATAGACTTCGTATTACTCATGCATTTTCAGAGAGCGGTGACTCTCCTCTCGCAGACCTCTCTGTGTGACTTAGAACATGGGTGGGTTTTTGATTTACATCTCGGCGATGCCACTTGCTGTTCTTGGCCTGATGCTGCTGTGTTTCATCTGAGAAAAATCCGCTCCGCTCTGACTGCAGCAGTTAGGACTGACTCTGTTGGGAGGGGGGTGTCTGAAAGCTTACTGGAGGCTTCTTAACCTTTGTCACGTTTGGTCACGATACAAATGTAAACTTTAACGTGTTTTATTTGGATTTTATATGACAGAATTTTTAGAAGTAGATGATGATGCAGGCCTCCCGTGTGAGTAGATCAGACAACGATCATTTACTTCATCAGGAAAATAATGTCTTTTGTGGCATTTCTTTAGATTACGAGATGCAACTTTCAGCAAATTGTTCCTTGAACTTTGATAGGGCCATTTTAACACGTGAATGCGTTTTAATCCGAACCATCCCACTGTGCTTCAGGCGTTGTTTTGACAGTTGCTCTGCCGATAAATGAACATCTGGCCTAGTCTAAAGTCTTACGCAGCCTCTGACAGTTTTTTTTCTTTCTTACAGAGTTCTAGATTTAGCTCCATTTATCAGCTCTGACTATTTTTTCAGCCACTTCTATAGACCAACATCCGGAGATCATAATGTTGCCATCACCCTCGATCACAATCTATTCGGTTCTTAACTTTGTTTCTTGCCACTAGTTCATAAATGCCACAGCTATTACCTGACCAGCTGACAGATTCTCCCTCCTGGGCTGTAGATCTCAGAAACTCCTGTAACATCACCATGACTGCTTTTCTGATTACTGCTCTTCTTAATAGCCTGGTAGTTTAGATGGGTTATCCTAGGAAGTGTAGATGAGCACGTATGCCCTTCACACTTTTTACACTTTCATTTATATCATCTTTAATATGAAAAATTTGCTTATGGTGAATATCAAAGTCATACACAACACATAAAAAGGTATTTAAAATAAATGACTAAGACCTGCGTTCTGCAATGTGCAATTCCAAAAAGTTTGTAGATGCTTCCCGCACAGCTGAACTCAGTTTTCCACTCCAGTAACAAAAATAGTCAAGTCCAGTTTACACACTAGAACACAGTCCAAACGTGTACATTACTCACATTGCTTGAGTTTAGTCAACAATATAGTGTAACTTAAGTAAGGTGTACAAAAGTAACTTAAGTAAGAATAACTCTTACCTCTTAAAGTGTAGAAAACAATTTAATCACAGGTATGTTGGTCTACAACATAAAATCCCAGTAAGCTACATTGAATTTTTCTGGTTGTTACATGATAAATTAAAGGCTTCAACATAGGAACAATTCTGGAAAGGCACTGTAGAAACTGGAACACAAACAGAGTGGGAGATGTAGAGAAAGGCTTTACTTATCTTCTTTTAGATATGTGGAAAATACGCTGATATTTCGGGGGTAAAAATCTAAGCTGCATACTGAGGAAATTCCGCCAATTTTATGAGCTCGATATGACCAACAATCACAACAGATAAAAATGCAGTAAACACGCCATCAATCTAGTCTGCTTCATTTTCAAATGCACAAATGCTGAGCTTGGACTTGTTTAAATTCCTCTTTTCTTTACGAGACCAGTCGTGTTGGACAGCAATCAGCCAACCAATCAAACATTGGCTTCAGCTGAGTGGCCAAAAACAAACAGGCAAACATGATGAAGCTGAGGCTCTTTTAATGCCTTCATTAGTGCAAAGGAGAGAGCGGCCAAAAAAGCTGAATTTTTACTCTCTTTGCGTTTCTGCCAGGAAGCTGCCATGGGGCAGTGCCCAGCCAGCGCACTACTCTATTGGCTGGTGCTGCCCAGGAGGACTATGAAAGACATTATAAAGTCTAACAGTGCAGTTTATATACTTTATTAGAACTCGTTACCAGTGTTATTGTAGAACGAGTTATTTTTTTTATCGCATACACTTTTGTAACTTCCCCCTCTGGTTAAAAATACTCTTAACTCTTAACTCTTAGCTTACCATTGAATCTCCAGTTTTGCATCTTTCACTTTTTCACTCTGTTGATTTGGACTCAAATAATCATGCGCACATTAGGTCTTGGCAGAGGTACATTTTGTTGATTACTGACCTCAGCGGAGAGCCAAGTTTTATCAGTCTATACTTCTTGAATCCTTCTTTTAGGATGAGATTGTTAGAGCAGATCTCTGTCATCACTTGTAATGTTGAGGTTAAAATTTAGATTTCAGAAATGCAGCAAGTGATTCCTCACCTATGCTGCTGCTCAAGTAGATTGGTCTTTTGTCAAATTGTTTATGTATTTAAAAAAATATCTTGACAGCAAAACCATGAAAGAAAAGCGCTGGCAGGGACTAACAGAAATACTATCGTTTTTATTACAGTTTAGAAGCTCAGCACCAGCTTTACCATCTTATCATCTTAAAGATTACAGGTTAATTAAAGTAACACCAAAGACGTTTCAGTGCTGGTGGATTTTGGTGACCAGTTTGGACAAAAGCGATAGAGTTTTGCCTGAAGAAGACTGCATTTTCCTTGAAGACCAGCGCATACCATCATAAAATCCTGATCTCCCGGTCACTTGCAATTGATTTTAAGTTAATTTTTGTTTGCACTGGTTAAGTGAAGGATAAATAGTGATGAGATGATGAATTAAATGGTGGGGAAAAATGTCATATGATGTTGAAAATAATAAACAGGGGAAGTGACTCTTGCCGTAAAGCAGTCAGCACATTTTTAGTTGTTATGTGGGGCAGGGATCTCTAAAAAGCATATCTATTGCGTTAGCATAATCATACACTGGAAAGACATCAGAATTGTATTTAATTTTTTACAATTTCAGATGTGCCACAATTATTATAACTCTTAAAATGATAATTTTGTTACTGTATCTAAAACTGTAAAAATAAACAATAACACATGGGCATCATCCTCTGCACAAATCTTTTTTAACCATCATGCAAGATAAAGAGCCATATTTATCCATATTTATCTTGGCACTCTTCACAATGAGCAGGTTGGTAAGCGAGGTAAAATAAAACACACTATAAGTCTCTGTTGGCTAAAACAGCAAAAAAAGTAGCATCTGGACATGAGCAATCCTCAAAATCAAACAATCAAATCTGAAGCTATCCACATGCCACATATTGGAGGTATGCCTAAAAACAAACAAACAAAGAAAAAAAAACCCAAACAGACAAAAAAAACAGAACAAAACACTTCTATTTTCACAAAATCAAAGGTGTGGAACTTGCTAAACTTTTTTTGGACATTAATTAGAAAAGTAGATTTTTGACATTTCTGCTTGGCGACTAAAAGTTGGTTTTGGTGTAATGCAAAGGACGAGTGTGTGGAAAACAATGTTGTTTCCGCTGTGGGGATTGTATGCAACAATTAACTATTTGAAGATTCATCAACATTTGTTGGATTATGCAGGAAAGCTAAAAAATTGTCAATATGGAGCGACAAAATGTCTCTAAACACGTGTCAGAGTCATTAAATAAATGAATAATCAAAAACAAATCAGATACATGCCAGAACCTAGACCGATGGGGTGAGCTTGAAAAGTCAATTAAGAAGTGACCGGATGATCTACTGAGATTGTGTAAAGAGTAATGAACTATCCATATCTTTGTATTCTCCAAAATTGTTAAATATGTAGAAGACTATAAGGTATTCTATTGGTTAAAGGATGCTGTATAAAGTATTGAAAACAAAGGTACTAAGAAAGTTACCACCAGTGATTTTGTTAAAAACTATTATTTGTAAATGTATAGTTTGACAATCAAGTTGTTTTCATCCTCTGAAAACAGCAGCAGCGTATGTACTGAAACATCTTTATCTTTTAGAATAACGTTTTGAGGATTTGTGGGTTTGTTCAGTTTTATCTTGTTTGCATTGTTTTTGCCTATCAATATTACCCTGACAAATTGTTTAAAAGTGGTGGGTTGATGCATGGCTCCTTTCCTCCATTAGAAGCTGGACACATGTGGGCTGCTCAGTAACTGTGTTGAAAGGGTCCATGTTGCACTGAGTAATTACCTCAGGATGTACTCTTTATTAACATGCTTAGCATTCCCCAGAAGACCCAGAAGTCTGCTTCTATAATACACGTCTTAATACAAACATCATGTTGCGCACTTATCACACTTACCAGGCTCATTGCGAGCCGCTTGAAAGGGGAGCTGATTAGTGTGTATTTTTTCGCACTGGTGTTTGGGAGGGAGTAAAGGCCAACAGAGGCTTGCTGAACTCTTAAGAATGAAAATGAATAAATCTACGCTGTGCTTGGCTAATTACAGTTTAGATTGAAAATAATAGTTTTGTGTTTGGCTTCTTGTCTGTTGCAATCATGGTCAGCAACTTGTCGCATGCGTTAAAACTAAACATATATACAAAATCTCAGCACACATAATGAGATTTTGTATGTATGTTTTTTGTTAAAAGATATTGCTGTTTGTGAAAGATTTTTGAGAATAGTTACGTTTATAAAATTAGCATCTAAAATCAGGTATGAGATTTTGGCAGATGTTTAAAAAATCTCTTTTTTATAAGCATTTTTCTGTCCAATATTGATTAGTGGTTTATTTGAACATGTTTCCCTGTAATTTGCAACACATACCAGATAAATAAATGTGCTGCTGTTTAAAACTCAATAAAAAATTATGTAACTGCAAAATTCTCCCTCTTTATGGATTAAAAGTCCTTCTAACCTTTATAATATTTTTTATATTAAACTTAAACAAACTGCATCAAGGTACATCCCATTGTTTACTCTATTAATTGACTGAAAATGGTTGGAATTCTTAGTATTGATGAATTTAGTAAAAACGAGGAAGAAAGAAAAAAAACCTTAAATGACAATAAAAGTCACTTCACACCTGCCCTAGTTCATAAATATACCTATGTGAGACTCCTGTTTTTTTTATATGACTTGGCTTCCTTCCCAAAGTCTCCTTACTAAACCCTAGTCACAGATTTACAGAGTGCAGACAGAGAGATCGAAAGCACGGTGTTTTTAGTCTGTAGTGTTGATGTAACTTTTGCCCTTCAAAAGTCTGCTTTCGACACAACCTGGCTAATACCAATAAAAAGCCTAATCAGGATCTTTCAGCTCACAGTGATGGGGATTTAATATAAATCTGAAAGTCGAAATGAATTAGGCGGCGTCAGAGCCCTGACAGCCAGGTGGTGAACACTTGGCCCGGTGCGCTCGTTGGAAAAGACTTTGCAGGATTTATCTCCACCCTTTTCCCTTGACAAATTATTTTATTGTTCCTACACAGTTGGTTTTGATCCAGCCTATGGCTAATGATAGGCTGAGAGCATGTGTTCTGATGTTGTTTCCCTATTAAACACAGCCAGACTTGAATCGTTCACATGTGATAGCATGCTTTCATGCAATAGAAGTCAGCTAAAACAGAACATTTAGGCTGCTTTATATGTGCCATAGTGGCATGATCTGTCTGTGTTTAACAGCTTCTGTTAATTTTCCCCTTATTTAACTCCGAACTAGACTCCTGAAGCCTTTAATCAAATTCTTGACTGCATCTCTCATGCGCTGGGACAAGCAAAAGTGCTGCTTCATAGCTGCAGATGGAAGAGATAGGCCAAAAGCTTGAACTTCGTCCGAAAGTTGCACTTTTCCTGACCCGAGCGCTCCGAATCAGGACTGGGCCACTAATCTTTTACAAATGTTGGAGTCTCCGTGACGGGGCTCTTGCTGAGACAGATTTAGTCAAAACAACGAATGCAGCCTCAGCCTCCGGCCTAATTCAGACGCCTGATTAACTAACAAATACCTGCTGCTTGTTCTATAGCATTACACAGGCTGGTGCACTCTGCTCCGCGACATGGAGTTTGACAGCGCTGTCCATTCTGTGGAGGGGTGCTCAGACGAGCTTTTCATGATCAATTGGTGAAACGATACAGAATTTTTTAACTGAGCAACAATAAAAACACAGTAATACTAAACTGAATGGTTTCATAACTGCTTAAAATGCTCTAAAAAGTATCATAATTAGTTTTCCCCTTAAAACATTATTTTTATTTTGCGATTTATTACAGTGTGAAAATAAATCCCACATATCATCAAATAACAATTAACTATGACAACCATAGACCAAAAAGGCAGGGGTTTTACCGTCTGGCTTGAATTGTGAATAAGATGATAGGAGATTGCATCATCTCTGTTAGTCCTGCCAACTAAGAGATGAAAGCACAAATGTTTTTCTACCAGTTTTTAAAGGTATGAATGATGAATGATGGGCTTTTTCCCCCTGTAACCCATTCAAAAACCCCACAAAGCTTCTTCTACTTCAACCTCCTTTCTCAATGTATAACATTTATTGCCAACCATTTTTTTGTTGAGTTAAGCATCACCACATGAGCCCTTTACTTAGAAATTTTGAGAAATAGTAGTTATTCAAGTGTGATTTTACAAACCAAATGTTATGGGAATGTTATAAGGGAGGAAGGATTTCTAAAATGCTGATTTTTTTCCTGGAACTTGATCTTCCATGGTGAAGAATTTCGAAGAAACACCAACACTAAAAAGAAAACAACTCTTCAAGCTGCTGTTATCTATATTTACCGATGCAACAATCAATTATCCATTTTTTGCTTAATCATTTAACTTTAGAACAATTACTGAAATTTTTTTGGTTGATTTATTTAATTGAAAACATCCAAACCAAGAGCTCCTACAATTTTGTGTCTTTAAAGCCTTAAACAACAGCACATACTTTGATCGAGTGCTTTAAAACACAAATACAACTTCATTTTTGGTTGCGTGTGAAACCACTACCTGTATCACAGAACATGCAGCACTTTTAAAAAAATCCTTATGCTTATAAGTTTTGTAGTTCTTAAAATAAACAGAAAACCGTGATGATGCAACGTAGAAAAAGGTATCTCAGATTCGAACTAAAACCATAAATCAGTAATAGCCTGATTCGTGCATCTCCAACCACAAAACTAGATATTAAAAATAGTTTTCTTCAACTTATCCAATATAGAATAACTATAACCTGTAATATGGAATGCTTTAAATAATAGAGATTTTAAATTGCAGTAAGGGTGTCTGTGGTCAAATGAGTTTACGACTGAGCTTGCTTCTGAGAAATAAAAAGTTGCCTCCTTTATAGCCATGATGAGAAAGACTTTGAAGCTTAACCCTAACAAAATCAAATGTCTACATTTATGTTGACCCAGGGATGTATCAGTTACTGTGACTTGCCTTGTACAAGTATTTAAAATATTACGATATTTTGGGTTTGCCAGTATTTATAGTAACAACAAAATATCTTACTACAGAGTCCAAGTAATAATGTAAAACACTGCATGTTGTCACCACAGGATGGCATGAGACCTAGATTCTTCACATAATGACATGTTTTCTATTTTGGGTGTATAACCATTCAGTTTGGTGTTCAAACTGGTCACAATAATCCTTGATGATAGACAGTAGGCCTAGCATCACAACCTGCTTCTCTCCCTGACTCTCAACCATGCTTACACAACATTTTCTGAAAACCTTCCTGTGAAAACTTTGGCACAATTTAACAATCGGACTTTCTTCCCATTTCTGTTAAAATGTTAACATAACAATTTTCGAATTGCAATCTCCGTTTACTAAGCAAAAGTGGAGATGTGAAAATTGTGTATTCCCTTACAATGCTGAAAATCCACAAAGGAAGCTGCCTAAAATCCATCAGAAGTAATAAATGTTTGAGATGACCAGTATGAAGACAGATAATGAGGATCAAGTGTTCTGTAACCAAATTGGTGAACAATGATGATTGGGAATCATACCAGTTTAAATAGATATTGCAAAGGTTGTTAATGGAAAAAAGGTTAAGCCCAGTTAATATTTTCTCTCTTACTTTCCCTCTCTGGTTATCCTGTCTTTTCTTTTGAATAAAGAAGTTATTGTTCTGTGTATCGTGGTAGCTTTTTAATGTGTGTACACCACCTGTGTAAGATAACTCAGTTCATGAAATTAAATGCACCAATCCCCTAAGCAGCCACTGTGTTTTGGTGGCAAATGTGCATGCGGTCCCTCGTAGCATAAGTGAAATCTCCAGCCATTGCAGTGTTTTTGAACTGCTGTGTTGATGAAATTGTGCAGAATAACATTTAACATAGCTAATTAGTCTTGGTTTGCTTTTACTTGTGTTATGTTTTAGTGATCAGACAGATATTAAATGTTGAGCTGCACGTTACAAAGGCTGACTGTTGAAGAAAACCTCAAGCTCCTAGAGACCGGTATGAGCTCTTATGTCATAGCACTCGTCTAATGCCCCTCTTCTGGTTGTCTAAAGGCATGCCCCCTGCTTAAGTTAATCAGACGTGCACCATGATAGAAGTGCTATGAGGCAAGGTAGTCCATGCTGCACCCATACAGCTCCAAGGGGATTTTCGCTCCATAGCATAAACAATTCAGAACTGATTTGAAATTAGAAAAAAGGTTAGTGGATCTGTTGTTACTCAAAGTACAATTGGACTGGTTCACACAGTCACTCTTCCCACTTCCTTGTACTGCTTACAGACGCAAAATGTTTTAGTGACACCCAGTACTGGAGCATACCACTTACTTTGACTCCTTCTCACCACTGTTCAGGTTACAGCTATAGCCATTCCTCTTTAGAGAAATGGATATTCTGTCCAAGCAGTGGATTTTGAAGGAAATGCTTTTGGTTGCAAGGTATTTCTTTCTTGATCTAGGAATCTACAGTCTTTAATAGACCAAAGTCTTCTTGCCCTTCTTTTAGAGTGATTAGTAAATTACGAAGTTGAAGTTAGCACTTGTAGTCAATATTTTGATATGACTCATTGACATTCTGTAATATTTTATTGCAGTCTCGGTTTCTTACATTAAGAAGACGTTTGCTTTGCTTTGTCACAAAATTAAATGATTCAGTTTTCTTTTTTAAACATTTGACATGACAGGTAACAAAGAAAGGCTTAGTTTGTAATCATACTGACCTCTCTAAGCGCTTAAAGATAGAAAAAACATGTTTGGAAAGTGTCTGTAAAAGAATTTAAAAAACGTAATTAATTTTTATAATTTAAAAATAAGATTGAAAAATAACTGTGACCTCTTTAAATCCATTAAAAAAGTTACATTTACTTTGATTCAAAGCAGTTTAGTAACTACAACATTTTAACTGCAGTGAACAGCTCTTGTTAGCCATGGTCTTGTTAATTTCAGCGGTAAATGTAAATGCATATCTTACCACAGTACCACCTTTACAGCCCCAGTGCTGTCATTTGACATGAAATTATGGCCAATACAACCCGTTGTAAAGATGCCAGTCTTCCACAAGCCTCAAGTGCGCTGAGCCATGACCAAGTTCCAGCGAGTGAGGCACAGCGTCAATATATGTACACCGGAGCTTGCCAAAATACACTCATTTAACAGCACAAAAGATTTGCACAGAGAGCCCACATGTTTGTGTTAGGGATGATGTAAAATGGCCAGAATTCATACTTTACATCTTTTTTTTTAAGATGGCTTCTCTCAATTTTTAAAAGTGGAGAAATAAACATTTGCATTTCAAAGTTCTTCAAATAAAAATAAATGAAAAGCTCTTTTATGGGTTTGGAGACAGTATTGGAAAACAGGACAAGGGCAAAATGAAGACTTTTACGGTTCATAAAAGAGCTTCACAATGAGTGCCAGCTTATGTGAAAGGCTTGACACATGGTACAAGCCAGAGCCCTTCGAGAGTCCGTCTTCACTTAGGTCTTCGACCAAGAGCAACCAAAAAACCCACAATACCGGCCAAGACCTAAATGAAGTAGGATGCCTTTAAATCTACTTACCACAGACGAAATCCAAAGAACAACAAACCAGACTTCTTTACTTTTCCATTCAGATTTAAGAGTCAAGATGATGTAGGTATGTTTTCCTTGTGGACTCTGCTGGTGAAACTAACTACTGTTTTTACAGTAACAAACATTGTAAAGCCTTACAACACTTTTCATGCTCTTTAAATATGAAAGCTATATTTTGTCATGTTAAAACATGTTTAAAATGTGTTTAGATTTGATTTTCAGTGACATATCAATACAAAGTAAAAAAACAAACAAAACATCATTAGGTAGGGACATTTTCAACTCTTGCCACACATTTTAAATTTGAATCAGCTCTGAACTTTCACCTGGTCATTCTGAAACATGAACATCCCTTAAATTAAGCCACCCCATTGCAGCTTTGACTAGGCTTTTGCTGCTTTTACTATTGCCCTATACATTTCACAGTTCCGTCAACACTGTCTGTGTATATACTGAGGAGACACATTTCCACAATATGATGCTTCCACCTGCATGTTTTATAGGGAATGATGCATTCAAGATGATGCGTAGAGGTTAAATGCAGTTCAGGCACTATCCTCAGCTTTCTTTTAACAACGAGTTTGTTCTTATTGCTTCTCAAAAGGACACTAGTAAGCATCTAATAATTGTCAGAGACAGAGCAGTGGATATCTGTAACTCTGGAGTCACCATGACTGGTTCTCTGATTAATCCTCTGCTTATCAAACCACACATTAGTGGGACAGCCATGTTTTGATAAGTTTACAGTGTTAGCCCTTTTAATTTCATTTTTAGGTGATGTATTAAATGTCTGGAGCTTTGAGTATTTTATAACCCAACCCTTCTTTAAAATGTTCTAATCATTTCAAGGGTTGCTAATAGACCCCTATGGTCCATAAGGGTGGTTTGCAACACACTGTAATTATCATAGTGAAAATTGCATCTATAATCTATATTAATGTGTTTTGAAGGCATCCATTTTAGGGAAGTATTTGCATCAGAAAGACTTTTTTATGAGTTTAGTATTCTTGGATAGCATCTTTTAAGAGTAAAACTGAACATATTTTGTCCTTTCTTTGGCCATCTGCAACAAATACCCTCAAATGTATGTTCTGACCTGTTAGATTTATATTTGATTGGCCAGGAAACATTAGCCAGGAAAGACTGTCTTTACAAACAGCCTTTAAACAACCTGATATCCTAAGTCTTAAGTCTCAGTATGTAGTGTCTCTTTGAATAAATACAGATTTGCTCAATGAGGGTAAGATCAGCGATCTGTGCAGGCCATGCTATCCAAAGCAGGACTCTGTTCTTGTTCTTAAAGTTGGCCTTTATGACTTTGGCTGTACTTTTAAGTTAAATATTGTGCTGCGAATTTGGGAACAATAAAATATTTCCCTGGTGATAAAATACAACATAAAGGACCTCGCACGTCTTGCTTTGCTCTGTTTTCTTTGTCAGAACATTATATTTATAAGTCAAATGGACCTGAAATGAAATCCCAATCTAAAATTGCTCCAGTAGTCCTATCACCTTTCCATGCAAAAGAGTTTAGTTCTGGATCATTACGGTGTATTTATGTCACAAAAGATGTGCCATTTGACAGTTTCAAGCCAGAAACCCAGTCAGAGCAGAAATCCCAACAAAAGGATTCACATTTCAGCCATTAAACACGAGAAGAGAAAACAGTTAACAGTTTGAGTGCCTAGGGAACTAAAATGCTTACGATCACAGAATATATTTGCTCATAAACTCTTTGATGGTGGCCCTGTCCACTCCAACACACAGGGCTCCTGTCTGTGTAAATAGCTGTCTATTGACCTCCCACCACACGTGATTTAATATGTTTCCATAGGTGTCATTTGGTACCGGTTTGGTTTTTTTTAATGGACCCTGCTGTGCCTCAGTCCTAGCAACTGGCAGGTCTCAGCTGTCTGGCCGTCACTTCTTAAGCGGTGACCAACAGAGAGCTCTTCCTGAAGTTGTGGATCTACTCTGAAGTGAGCTGCGGCCCTGTCACTTTGCTCATAGCAGCATTATGGATCTCTGTTTGATGTTTTTGGTCACATGTCATTTTCTGGTGGACTGTCCATCTCGAATTACCCAGAGGGCACGGTTGTGTTTCTGTGTGTTCCCAAGCTTGTGTGTTTCTGTGTGGTTTTGAGGATGGAGGGGGGTGGTCCTCAGTACCCAAGCCATTGGTGAATGAGGACTCCCCACACTATAAAAGAATAGTACTGCTGACTTCCTTTGGTATGTGTGGTTTGAAACTCAACACAGGTTTGCTCAGTGGAAAACCTGGGGGCCCCTTCCTATTTGCTTTGTATATTTATGAAAATGGCAGATTTTTGGTTGGACATTAAGTTGAGAAAAGACAAAGTATTGTCATTTACAAAAAAACGTTCTTTTGTAGCAAAGTGCTGCATATTTGCTCATTTATACCGTTAATAGTATTTTTTTTGTTGTTGTTATAATGTGACCCTTTATTTTTAGAATTATGTTAGTAGTGAATATTTTTTAAGTGTATCTCGTTAACCTCTGCATAGTTAATTAACATCTTTTGTTTTTTAATAGATTGAGGGGTTTCTGTTCAACATCTGTACATTTGCATAAAAAAAATCTATGGAGAAGCCATGTGAAGAAATAGATTTTCTCAGATAACAGCACTTTTAATTTGTACAGATATTTTACCACTGAATGAAAATCTCTTAGTTATTATCAATCTTTAAAAACAAACACTGCTTCTTTCATTTGAATTGGAATGAGATAAGTGTGAGAGACAGAAGTAGGGAAACAATTTAAGAAACTAGTAACAGATAATACCTTAAATAAATCTTAGAAATACCCTTAAGTGTTTAAAGGCTATGCTTTCCTTACAGTGGGGGTTTTCAGTCTAAATTTAAACCCCCGTCATCTTGAATGATATTCATTAGGGATACTGTGGAGAAGCGCTGACCCCAGCTTCAAACAGGAACTTCACAAGGCAAAGCAATTACGATGCATACTCCGAACATATCCTTTTCACAAAGCCCTATTCCGTTATTCTTCCTGCACTATAACAACAACAAGTTTTAAAGAAATAGGAAGTGAAATAAGAGTCTCCTTCTGGTTCTCCAAACATCTGGTTTGGCCCTCATTTCGAACAACGAGCATTCCCTCGGAGTGTAACAGGAGGATGTGCTTGTTGTGTGTGTAGGTAACGGAATAATCATTTTCAAATGTTCCCCCATCCAAATGGGATCTAATTACAAACACTTACATCGAGCCTCTCAGACGGACCACCGACCTTCAAGGGAGTTTTACTTCAGACGTTTTTCTAACTACTCATTTGATTCTCCCCCACTGCAGCCTCTTAACCATTAAAAGATATACAATGATTGCTGTAAAGCGATCTCTTGTTTTACAGAAGTCACATAAATCTATCTCCCCTCTTGTCAAACTATAATGGATGGGAGTAGGTGGAACTGGGCGAGAAGAAGAGAGAGTGTCTGTCAGATGGGCCTTGATGTGTCTGTTCCATGGAGATATTCTTATGTTTTGTGGTTGCATTTGGCCAATATCATTCCCGAGGAATTTCCTGCCCTCTGTGTTCAGTCGAATTCCCTTACAAATCTCGGCCTGATTGTAAATTTTGGTTTCTGGTTGAAGAGATCTGTGAGTTTTACACCACCAGTCTTCTGGACCACAATTAGAAGCCACTGACAGAAAATGGGTAAACTTAATATATCCTCAACAAGCTGCAGACCTGGTTGTTAAAATACTTAACTGTGTTAAGTACTCTTAGCACAACTTTGTTGATTATTAAATATAACCCCCTTTGTAACAGTGGTGCTAATAAAGAAGGACTATCGAAAGTAATGATGTGCACTTTTTTTACGGACAATATTTTTTGTAAATTTGAATGTGGATGATGGGATTGCATCTGCAATTATTTCAGTATTCACTTAAAACTTTTATATTGTCCCAGTTTTAAATACTTGTTACTCACCATAATCACTTTAGTTCACCTCACTCTATATAAAAAGACCACAATAAACCTCCTTAAAATTGTTATGGCGTGTTTTTTTTTTGGTGTGTTGCTCAAGGATTATTACTAAATAGGTGTGTAAATAGAACACAAAACCTAATTTGTAATTCAAAACATATTAAAAGTAATGTTGTGAGATGTTGATCACTCATTATGCAAATTAGGTAATGCCATAATTTGTAAATATAAGCTTTATAATTTGTGTTTACCATTACCTACTTTCCTTACGGAAGAGTTTTGAACAGGGGTTTTGAAGTATTGCCCCTAGCTCTGGGCAACAGTGCGACAAGCAGTTTGCCATTGCTGGAATCAATGCTTATGCATGTGATGCATTTCAAATTCAAATTAAATGCTACATTGATTGACAAAAAAATTATGTGAAGAACACCTGAAATATTTTGACCAATAGAATTATTCATGCAAACTGAGTTGAAACAAACAAGGAAAAACTATCAGAAGCTTTTAGACACTGTTTATCATGCTCATGAAATTTCAGGAAGGTGTTAAAAACTTTTTTTGTTTTCATTTTCTTAAAAAACAAATTAAAACTCTTTTTTTTTTTCTTTTTTTTTTTGCATAAACTAGCATTTTTAGAAAATAAAATAACACAAGGGCTACTGGAACCCTTAAACATGGATTCTTTGAGGTCAGAACACTTTTTTGTTCTTGTCGGATGCAGAGGATACCCATATTTTGGGACAGCAAGATTCTGAGTCTTACCGTTTCCCGCCTGAAATTTTCCTGGAGCAATATTTGTTACAGCCTTCGTAGAATCATTTTGCTGTAATATATTCCCTGTGCCCACATTTAAAAGTCTGATTGTGAGAAATCCTGGCCGTTTACAAATTTGTGGCCGCAGTGTTGGTTTCACAGAGATTCTCAACACAAATTTGATTTAGCAAATGAATATAAAGAAGTTTGTTGACTAGAAAATGTTCTTTTGGTTTCGCAAATGAATTGGATTGTCATTGCATTTTACTTTTGTACATAGTTTCTATGATATTACTACAAAAATATAATTTCTAGCACAAGACTCGTATGTTTTTTCCTATTGTGTGTATAACTACATACTCTTTGAGTTACATTTTTGAGATTTTGTGTTTCTCAGAGCTTAAGCTGTTGAAAGATATATAGGGAAAATTAGCTTACATCAGTAACTTTATCTTACAAAGGTTCTCTGAACCTGTTAAATTGTGAAGATGTATCCCTTTCCGAGCCATCTACAATATTCTTTTCTTTACAAGCAGACACTTTAAAGTTTTGGTTTTTAAATTGCCTAGTATTCAAAACTGTTATTAATGTTTTCACTATAATAAAAAAAAGTGACATATTCTAGACATGTGGAGAATAGATGAGACTGTTGTTGCTTGAAAACGCAAAAAGTACTTGGATGCTCTTACTGCTTCTTAAATGTTACTATCAGGCTCTTGGCAGCGTTTTTTCTTTACTCAATATAATGACTGCATTCATTGTTAGATGTCGTATTACTAATACTCTTCAACCTTTTTTGATTGTTCCCCTGAGTGAGAAGTTTATATATATATATATATATATATATATATATATATATATATATATATATATATATATATATATATATATATATATATATATATATATATATATATATATATATATATATATATATATATGACACCATTCGTCAGATAGATAGATAGATAGATAGATAGATATATAGATAGAAAGATAGATAGATAGATAGATAGAGAGATAGATAGCATCATTGTCAAGGTGCCACCAGCAGGTGGTGACAAGAACTAGTGTAAAGTTTTAATTATGTTAAGCAGTAAAGTGATTAGTTAGCTGGCAGACACCTTTAACAGCTTTTTGTAACATTTTACTGTTAGTTTCATTTTCAGGATGTATATAACAGAGAAGTATCACTCCCTCTGCCCACTGATACTTTCTTTCATGTGTTTGGCGTTTGACTTCCAGTACCTCCGTTAGCTGTGTTGAAGGTTCTGGCATTAGGATGTAGTAGGCTCACAGTCCAGCATCAGAGTGGGCTGTATCAGTCGAGTCACTGGTGGAACGGCTTCTTACTGCCAAATATTTGTTTATGTTCATGACTGTGTTTAACACTTTGAATTAGCCTGGTTTAATGTTGGACCCCTCCAACTCATAGCATCTTCCCATATTATAAAAGGCAGGAGAAATTATTATTTACCTACGCATGTGTCAGATTTTTTTAGCAAGGTTTTTATTGATTTTAGGTGTATCTTTAAAAGGGGATTCAAGGAAAATCTGGATTTAGAATTTGATTTTGTATATTTGGCTGCAGGACGCTGGTTATGACAGAGCCTTACAAAAGTATTAACACGCTTTGTACATTTTATCACATTACAACTGTGAACTTTAATGTGTCATGTTGGTATTTTATGACACAGAACAACACAAGGTGGTGGCAAAGACCCAACATTTGCAAAGTAAACTATAAAATTAACTGAGCACTTTTATTTATAACCCCCACCATTGCCTCGCCCTTTTTAAATGCAAGTCTTTTGAGGTGTGTTTAGAGAGAAGCATTTTTATGTCCTTGCAAAAGTTCCTAGCTGGGTTAGTTCTGGGCTCTTTATGGACTTAAACTGACACGACAAAAGCACACTTGATTGCAAACAGTTCTGTATCTTTACTGTTATCTGCTGGAACAGGAATCTTAACCCCCATGTGTTTTGCAGGCATTTACAGGTTTCCTAATCAAATCTGACCATTTGATCTGATCAACACCCCACATGTTCTCTGTGTTCTTTTTTAACAGTAGTGTTATTATCTTACCATAAATGGCAGGTTTTTTGAGTGCATGACAGATTCTCCAACCTGACTTGTGAATCTCAGCAACCTGACTTCTTTGAATTCTTCTGCTTCTTTGACAAATGCTCTCCTTTCCACCCTGTAAGTGTCGGAGAACAACAAAAAGGAGGCTGAATACCAATACATGCCACAATTTTAATTTTTTATATGGTCACAATATTGCAGTGAAGTTTTTGGTTGTAATTTGAGATACTGTATCAAACACTGAAGGGCTTTAAAATCTTCTTAAGGTCCCGGTAACGTATGGCCAAGCAGACTATGGGAAAACAAGGAGAAACTGACTAGCAAGCTTCTGAGCACCTAGATTCAGCCATAACAAATTATTTTAATCCTTGTAAAAATTCTTGTGTTCTCAGGCACTAGAAAAACACTCTTTTCTTTGTGCGCCAGCAGTAATATTGTAGACCCCCCTCCCCCTCTGACTTCTCCCTCCCCCTCTGACTTCTCGCTCCCTGCACCTGCTTTAAGAGGGGCTTTCTCTCTAGATGTTGTTATTTTTCATTTACTTGTGCCCTCAGGTTTTAATCGTACATCCATAACTAAGCAAACAAATAAGTTCCGGGCCTATGCCACAGACACAAATATAGACATGAGTTATGAGATTCAGAGACTGGGTAAGGCTTTAGGAGCTAATGCACAACATCTGCACGGGACGAGACGCACAAACATGTTCATCCCCTGACAACGTCCTGCAGCCACGTTCATATCTATGTTAGCTTGTCTCAGGATGGGAGATAAGAACTGTTGCAGATGCTGGTGTCAGGGTAAGACAGAAATTAAAATCATCTTTATTAGCATTTCTTTAGTGCTAAATGTTTTGATTTATGGAGCCAAAGGGGGGCCATTAGAGGTGTCACCCAGGATTTCCATAGGTCTCCGTCTTATGGTTCTGGCAGATTGTTTTACCCTGAGTTCAAATACATGCATGAGACTGTTAACCTCTATAACAGCACCCCCTCCCCAAAACTCAGTACAGTGCAGCACACCTCAGATCGACACCCCCACCTTACCTTTTCTTAAATTTTTTAAGCATTCATCCATCCTCACATCTGCTTTTCATTGAGACCTGGATGTCTTCGAAGACTTGAACGCATTAAGCACTGGCACAAGTGCAGTTTCACTCTGGCACTTAACACAACCCTTAGGTGACTTAAAAGGGAGAGGCGAGAATTATAGAAAATGATGTGTCACCAAAATAAAAAATCGCCCCAGATTACCACCAATTACACTTAATAATACTGTCCAGAACATCTGTTGATCAGATGTCGAGCTGCTTGGTGTATGGTGAAATAATTACAGCAGAAAAAGTCAGGATAGGAAAGAGCATCATTGAGGGAGACAGCAACATATAACAATAGCACAATGCGGTTGGAGCTCCGTAGTACTGTACTGATCGGAATGCTTTGTATGGTAATGCAGTCATAACTAAATATCTTGGGATAATTGCCATGTTGTTCCAGTGGGGTTTAGTTCTCCTAGATTGAAGACACATGTCTGCTTTACTTTATTAGTCATTTATTAGTCACTGAGGTAAGCGAGACTTTTAAGCCAAGGCACAACATAGCTGAACTTGAACAATGATGCAGCGGGAATAGGTGTAGAATTACAGCTCAGCCTCACTGGCTGAAATTCATGCAGTCATGCAAAATGTGCATTGCAGTCGATACCGTCTCAGTTACAGTTATCACAAACTTCCTTCTAAATTTCCGCTCTTCTTAGACGACTCAAACCTACAATCAAACCTACAATTAGTTGTTATTGCATTTTGTCAGCTTTGCACGGTTAAAGTGGCTGCATTACTCAGCAGAACATGGAGGAGGAGGACTTTTCTATTCACAGTCCTAATGAATTAAGTTTCATAATGTTATGAGCTGGCCTATTTTTTCCAAATAAAAATATGAAATCATGATAAATGGATCACATCATGCGTGTCAGAGGTTGACTTGAATACAGCCTCAGCCAGAGAAATAATCAAACATGTCCTAAAACAAATTCTCAAATAACCATGTTTATCCTATGACATACACAAACGGATTTATTATATTTCTATATTTATGTGAATGTGCTGGTTTGATGCATTTCTTACAATGTAGCATGCAGCTTAATCAGTTGTTTACATGCACATACCATAACCATTTTTTTGACTTTAAATCAACGTTTTTGGGTCTGTGAGGTTTTATTTGTATTTCAAAAATGAAAGAAAAAAGACACATTTGTTTTTAATTCCTATTTTAGAATCCACGTTCTCCACATGACATACCTTAGTAATTTCCTAGTTCATGATTTTAAGGTAGATGGAGATAGTCCTGTCAATGTAAACTCCTGTAACACCTCAAGCATACTGAATCCTTCTGCGACAACAAGGGAATATTTAAAGGAAATCAGGCAAGATATCCAGAAGAGAACCTTTACAAGTCATGTTTACCCATTGGTTACAATTTATAGATTATTGGAGGTGCAACATTCATCTCTTTATTCACAAGTACAAACACAAACTGAATGTTCACTCATATAACATAGGAAGTAGTGAAGTACAGAGGAGGGAGGATCATGCTGCATAAGAAAAGACCATAAAGAAACCAGATTATGTGAAAACATTTAGGCAATTTGTGAGGTAACCAACTAAGAAGTTAAAGCATAGGCAAGATCGTTTCTTCAAAATCAACTTTGACCCAAAGTACGCCACCATCAGAAAACCATCAGTTCCACAGAAGATTTGTGGGTATAGCAGAACAAACATCAGCAGACTTTACCCAGTTACACCAGTTATGTCAGAAATGAGCCAAAATTGTGGAAGGATACCGAAAAACATGCCCGTGTCTAATTTCTCACTTTCAGAAAGTAATTCTACCAATTTCTATGATGTAGATTTAATAAACTTTTTGAAAAGAACCTTCTTGCTCATTTTTCTGGCATTCATCAACTAAAAATATGGCTTGGTAACCCTAACTGACTAAATACCAGACCAGAAACAAACAAACAAACAGAAAATAAATCTCCCTTTATATAGTGTTTTGTAAATATCTGGTTTCAACTCCACATAGAAACATACAGCTGTTTTATCTAAAGTCTCCTCCTGTGCTCCTCGGTTTACTGTCATCCTTTGCTGATGCTCGCAGAAGAGAAGGTGGTGCTTTAATTATACAGGAGAAGAGGCAGAGTGAGAAATTGATACCATGTGATGACATTTATGGAGCGGAAGACACCACTTTAGAAGTAACAGGGTGTTATTAACCATCAAGTTAGGAACGCTGTCTGTGTTTTGCTGGCTCGCAAATGGACTACATTTAATTTTCAGGGGTAGTTTTCTCATGAGGCTGATAACAATAGAGTCCTTATTTGTGTGGGCATTTTTAGTTGGCAATGCTGACATCAATGGCTCTTTGTGAGGATGAGCCAGCACATCTGTATGTAGTCTCCCTTTACTGAAAGAAGCACTTTGCCCCTGGTGTTTCTGGCGCTGTCTTGCATCCTCTTTTCACCCTTTTTTTTCTGTCTGTCCCTGCATTCCTGTTTTTCATGTCCTTATATACTTTTCACTAATGACCTTGAATGCTTGCAAATGTGAATATTGTAGTGCCATCCCACCCTACTTGTTCTGGTGTGATTAGCAGTTTTGGATGCAATGCTAAATCCAGCTAAATCAACAAAGTATCAAAGAATAATGTCGAACAAAAAAACTGCATTCTTACAGTTTTAATACAAATATAAAAACCTACATTTTTAGTATGTTTTGGTTGTCTTCTTTTAAAAAAGCACTTCACCAACAAAAACACATAATTATGTTCTCAGGGTCTCGTCATCTACCCTTTCTTGTCACAACCCTCTTGGACAACTTTTCGGCACCTCCTGTGTGCTATCCATATATTGTGATTGGTCTAATGTTTGCTTAGACAGAATTTTTATTTAATCGCTTTGACTCCAGAACTCCCAGAAGCCTGGCTAGAGGTTTGAATAGGTTCGGTATAGTTTTGGAGAGCAGTTTACCTAGAAGAGGTAACTGCAACTGCTGCTGTAGACTCTATTATTTCAGTATCCTGTGCTTCTAATTTAGCTTTCTGTCTCTTCAAACCCTGGGTCGGTCGTGGCAGATGGCTGCTTGTACTGAGCCTGGTTCTGCTGGAGGTTTCTTCCTGTTAAAGGGGAGTTTTTCCTCTCCACTGTCGCTACATGCATGCTCAGTATGAGGGATTGCTGTAAAGTCAACAACAACACAAGTCATGGATTTGGTCTGCTGATTCCAGAGGAGTGAATGCTGCAAGTCAATGACTCGATGTAATCTGCTGGGGTTCCTTAGATTGGAAACTTTTTAAATCGATTTGTTTATGATGTATCTTTGATTTTAATTGATTTTCTGTGAAGTGCCTTGAGACGACATCTGTTGTAAATTGGCGCTATATAAATAAACTGATTCTTGATTCTTGATTCTTGAAGAGTGTATGCAAATAAGAACCATACGCAACCCCCTGACCGTACGTCGACAATTTGGCTTCAGCAGAATCATGCTGGGCCCTTTACTCCATTCTCCGTACAGCCAGAGATTTTACGTTTCCATTCAATCTTTTATTCTGTTTAAACTTAAAATCAGCTGAATCAAGTTACTGGCAGATTTTTCTGTGCATACCTGGTTTTGTTAAACATTGTCCGACGTTATAAGCAGAACAAACCAGGTATCCTAACATCAGAACATTCGTTATTTAAGTTTCTCAAGGCTCAAAAGCCCACCGTGGCCAATTATATGAATGGATTACTGAGAGAGATTTTTTTTGTTTTTGAGATTTTCCTATAACATAATACAAGAAAAATAAAACCCCACCTGCACCTAGAAAATTTAAAGTTGGATCCATTCTAACCTGTCACACTCGGCAGCCCACCCATAAAGTGCAAAATAGAAAAAAAAAACTATCTTTTGATCTCAAAAAAAAGCCCTCCATCTTTCATCTATTGGAACACCCTTCACCTGTCACTCATGCTGCATGTTTCACATTTCTCTGATGCGTCCATTTGCCTGTTGATCAAACCAACCTCCAACACACAATGAAATGTTCAGCACTGAATTACCATGGCATATTCAATGTAAACTAAATTTACTTTCTGGGTTGCATCCAAGCCACCATATGCTGAGAAGTCTGCCGTTTCTGAACGCGTGACTGATTTTGTTAATGTAGCAAAGCCCTAAATCACTGGAGCACAGACTTTCCCCAGCGAATGGGAAGGAATCGAGAGCTTTAATTCTCATTTAACACTCTGACTTTAAAGCCCTAAACACTCAGAAGGTGTCTGTATGATTAATAATCTGAGTACATTTGGTTTTGACATTTAAAGAAATGTTGGAACCTGCATTAATGATCATGTTAACTGATTTAAAAAGCTTTAACTATTAGGCGAAGGCCCTTCCAGAGTAGCTGACTAAACATACATTAAACCTGGAAATGTTGAATCAATCCCTCCATCATCTCTACAGAGCTATTGTTATAATTAATAAATTAAAAGATTAACAGATTTTTTAATTTTTTAATTTTTGGGATTTCACTGGGTTCAGTTAGTCTAATGTTGGAGACGCTCACCATTACATTAAAACGCCTTCAATATGCTGTGGCCAAGTATTCAGTATATCTGCAATTGGGCAGGTTAGTTTGTATTTTAAACAATCCATATTGTTTTTAAGGCAGTGTCACCCAAACCCTGGTTTTCATTGTCCTGAATGTTTTAGAACCTTCTCAGGTCTTGTACAAGTGCTACAAATGCCTGTTTATTACCCAATAAAACACAGTTGGAGAAAGGCAAGCAGTGATATATTTGAGGATTGCACATAATGTGGCCTGTTTTTTTACAAGTCAGCTATTTGAAGAGTTGGCAGTGATAACAAGAGGTCAATTCTTTTTCTTGCTAAATTTTATTCCATCATCTTTAAAAAAAAAATCCCACACATGTAGGAAATAGAGGCAAAAAATGGAAACCTTTTAAAAAGCAGTGGAGGTTAAAGCATTCTTGTTAGCTTCCTTAACCCCACAATATGTCCCTAAAATACTAATTTCATTTCAGTTTATTTATACAGTGCCAATACACAAAAAGAATCATGTTAATACAATCACACATACTATCCAACTGAGACTAGTTATCAAACAGTGCATCGTGGTTGGTTTATCAGTCAAATACCTTTTAAAAATGTTCAGTTGAATTACATTTAAATGCAATTTCTATTATTTAAATGAATAATTAGCAAAAGGCATCATACCAGTCCTGGTTGCCCCTTTGCACCAATCAGAAGCTAAGGCAGTGGGTTATCTGTCCATATCTGTGGTGTATTCATCAATCTGTGCAACCCCTCCCCCCAAATCTATGTTTACATGTATGATATTTTGATATACTGCCAAGGTAGACTTTCTCACTTTCTTGCTTGTGTGTCTTGCTAGTATTAGTCTGTTGACCATGTTTAAACCATTAGGCTTTGTTTTTGTTTATGTCCATATGGGCTTATTTATATATTCAATTCTTAAAATTAACTAATGACAAAGATTTGTCAGTCTTATTCACAGCGAGCAATGCTCTATACATTGTAAAGTAGTGCAAAGTGTGACATAGGTTTTAAGTGAGTTTATGTAAGATGCTGAAATGGCCTCAATGGCTAACTTGCATCGGATTCATTATATTCATGTCACCTTTGTAATTGGATTGGTTTTTAATTGAATTTGTATGCAAGTGTTAAATGTGATAAAAACAAAACACAGCTTTTATTGTCTATGGTCGTAAACCAAAATCAAGCGTCCTTGGTTTATTGATTGTTCCTTACTATTAGAGATAGAAGAAATAACTTGGCTTTCCATGAGAACGGCTTGACACCTTTATACAGAAATAAACTTGTACATAAATGGCAAACATCGAGCCAAAAGTAAAATGGGGAAAGAACACAGCGAATTTGCCAAGCAGAACAATTTTTATTGCTTAAAAACAGATGAGAGCTGAAAGCCCTCTGTTAACAGCGCTGAGTAAAACCAGCGGTGTTGCTGCAGTCCCCAGGCGATGGTGGACTGTTTGCGTAGCTCGTGCCTACTATCTGCTTTGTGTTTTTGCTTTGAACCATGGCAAGACAAATGCAGAGAAGAGTGTGGACAGAATAAATGAAAAAAAATTTCTTACATTCTCGAGGAACAAGATCATAGATGTCCTTGTTTTCTCCCGTTTTATAAATTTTTCTAACCTTGTTTTCTGCATTCAAATGGATATTTTCCTTGTTTCTCTTTTGCTTTTGCCATTTTCTCTGTGCTTTACAAAATCTACATTTCCAGTTGGTCCTGAACCCTCTTTTAAATGGTTCTCCAGCACTCTTTAAAAATGTTTTCTTTCACCTACACAGTGTTTGGGTTACTTTATCAATATAAGCTCATGCTGCGTGATAACATTGTGAATAATATTGTTAAGAGAAAATTTAATTTGTGAAATTGAGTTAAAAGTCAGAGCATTCAAAGTGTGGCCTCCATCTTGACAGGAGTGTGTGGGGATATCAACTTACTGGTCACAAGCATTTCCACACGCGCACACACGCTCATCAGACCTTTTCATCCTCACACACTCTTCTGGAATAATAAAAAAAAAAATTCAAATTCGAAATGTTTATTTTGCATTCTTTTGTATTTGCAACCATTTGTACTAAAAGTTATATTTTATATTCCTAAGATAATTATTTTTAATTAATACGACCTGTATTTTACCTAAAGGACAAATTTTTGTTTCTTTTAAAATTTTGTCCAATTACAACCTTTAAGGCTCTGTGAATTAATTAGGTTATTATTTTATAAAACAGTGAAAAGTAGGGCATATTTGTTTATCAGACTCAAAATTAAAATAGAATATAAATAAAAATGTTGAAAATATATGGCATGCATTTGTTTTCAACTCTCCTTATTGCGATGCACCAAATAAAATTCCACGACAACTAATTCCCTTAGGAACACTCAAATGATAAAATGTCATATTATACAATATCTGTGTAACTTTTCTGGGGTCTGATGAGGTTTGTTGGAATATATCAGAAAATAAACAGGAAAACTGCAAGCAGCTGAAGAAGAAAGTTAGAAGGCGCATCCCAAGGTTTGAACTGAGTATTTGGAAAAAGGACAACTGGAAATCTACCAACTGATAGTTGTCCGCCTAATCAGACAGACAGAGCACGGAGAGTATTAATCAGTGAAGCAGCCAGGAGGCCTGTGGTAACTCGAGGAGCTTCACAGCTCAGGTGGGAGAACTTGCTGACAGGAAAACTATTGAAAAATAGTTCTCTGGTCAGATGGGAACAAAACCGATCTATTTGACCTACATGCAAAACTTGATGTTTGGCAGAAAGCTGATACTGCATCAGCTTAAACACACCATCCCCACTGTGAAACATGGTGGCGGCGGCATCAGACTGCAGGCATGTTTGTCTTCTATAGGAACAGCGGAGCTATTAAGGGAGAATCAGAATATGGATGTAGCTAAAAACCATTGGAATAAAACCTGATAGAGCCTACAAAATACCTGAAAGTAGATTAGCTTTTGATAATCAACAAAACAACTCATTCCATTCATTCCCAAATCCAATTACAACATCATGGCAAGATTTGAAAATTTGTTTTTGTGAATGTTCTCCCTCCAATCTGATTGAATGTGGGCTTTAAGGTTATGAAAAAATATACATTTGCAAAGTTGTAAGAGATATATGCCATAAGAAAAACCTGGTTTTAAAAATTTTAACTAATGGAAAACTACACCATACATTTACAATTTGTGTTTAGAAAAGTGACAAACATGTTGATTTTTTTTCTATCTAATAACTGTGCTTTTTTCCCCTCAAATATGTAAAATCTAACTAACATACAATGAAGTTTGAGCTTAAAAAAATATGAACACTGCATGCAAATACATCAGCATTTATACATTGTGCAACTGTTTCATATTTATTGTTGAGATAAATTTGTATAAACCAAATGAATTTATCCAAAGTGAAATTATTGCCATTTGGAATAAAAAATTTAAAAATGACACCAGTGATGGAAGTGATGAATCTGTCTGGCATGATCTTTACTACTACTAGTTCCACATTGTCAGAAAGGCAAGGCAAGGCAAGTTTATTTGTATAGCACATTTTCGTGTACAAGACAATTCAAAGTGCTTTACATAGGAAAAAAGATCAGAAAATGAAACAATAAAATCAGCTTTAAATTTAAAAGAAATAAAATTAAAATTAAAATAAAATAATAATAATAGTAATAATATTCTCAGTTGCTATATGCACAGTTAAATAAGGCTGTTTTCAGCCTGGATTTAAACAAAGGTCTCCATATATCACTCAAAGTTGATGTAACGGCCAACATTTATTCCTCAAGAGATCCTTCAGAATATAATAAGATTTCAACATGTCACTGAAGGCATAACTCCAAGTTTGAATTCATTGTTCTTCCAAAAAAGCCAGCAGATGACTGAGCATGATCAACGTTTTTTTCCCCTTTATTTTTTTTCATCCAGTGACACAGAGTTGCTGGTGAACACCAAACTGTCATTTCAGCACTTTTTAGGGCTGAACAGTGTATTAATCTGAGCTTTAAAGCAGCCTTTTTTAGCTATGATCACTTTTGTTTGTTTTCCAGTTAATGGGGCATACTGCTCAGAGAAGCTCGCAGGTTCCGAGCTGGTCGATGCCGAGGGCACCCTAATGCGATGCGGGCAAAGCCTGCCACTGCAGGTGGGGGGCCATTTAGAAGGGCTCTACCCCCCGACCCTTTACTGCGGCAGACAAGCATCTGACCTTCTTCTGCAGGATGGCCCGCACCATGAAAGCAGGTAAAATTGTCTTATTTTTGGTGTAATATTACTGATAAAATGTGTTTGAACAACAAAAGTGATTTAAAATACAGGATTTACACAATTTTAACCACTGTTACTTCAAAAGGGTATTTAAGTAGATTTTCAGATAGCAAGATTAGTTTAGCTGCCTAACAGCAATTCTACAACAACATTTCTTTCATATTGTCACACAATATTGTCTAAACAGACAAATAGCAAATGGTGCTTTTGAATTAAAAGAAAAAGGGATCAATGACAATAATAACTTTGTCTGTCAGTGCTTCTCTCCAGCTCTGGCAAGTGTTAGCGCTGTTATTTTTGCTTTCCCCTGGTAAACTCAGAAACCGAGGGGAAGGGACAAAGACGATAGCTACATGAGACAGACTGGAGAAAAGCGAGCTCTTCTCACATCACTCAGGGGCTTTGGACAAAATCCATAATGAGCCAGCTGACAGGAATGATTATGTTGGAGATCACAGCAACGCATGGGGAAACATGACCAGGGTTATCCATTCAGGAGGGCAAAGATTCCCACCATAATACACAGTATTGTAAACGACGACCCTTCACAGGGTTTAATTATGCCACCAAAACAGGTGACTCCTTATTTTTCTCCAATGCTGGGTTGGGTTTAACCCCTTTGTGTCATCAAAGCCTGTCAGATGGACACACTAGCCAGTGGCCTCTCGTTCTCAGAAGCCACCCTAACCTCCCCCATCTCACTTTTCTTATTCTTAAATACTCATTCATACCCTCTTACTACAAGAAGATCATATATCAGTTATTCATAAAACAACTCTGCATCATAGGGAAGTTGTGCTCCTTGATTTGTAACATAACATTTTCTGCTTTTTTTTTGCAACTCCCTTATAATAAATCTAAGGTATAATCGAAACAAGGATGAACCACTCTGTGTTTGTCGGTAGAAATTAAACTAATACAGTTCATATTGTCTGTTACTTACAGAAATACCTCTGCCTTCCAGAGGGCCACACTTGGGGCCTCATCAAGCACTGGCTGCAGTGCCCACATGGCTAACACCTCTGTCCCATACCCGATTAAGCAGGAGAACTCAACTGGACACAAGACCCTTGGTCTCCAAGGCCTGTCTGGAGCTGTGTTACAAGCCTGTAGGGCAGGTCAAACTTTTGAGGAATCAAGAGACGCCCTACATGTTAGCAGTAACGATAACGGCGTTTGCATGGGAAGCTGTGCTGGTAGTGCTGTGTCAGCAGATGCGGTGCACCGTTTTAATAATGGAGATGGCTCCTCCCCATTGGCTTTGTCCCCAACTGGCTCCCATCATTCAGCGCGGGTGCTCGGCGCTAGCAATGTGAAGAGACGCTGCCTTCCCCTGGCCTCGCAGTCCACGGTCGCTCCTGCCACCAACCGAGTCGCCGCAACTGGTTCCCCATCAGCCACTGGCACAACCTGCAAGGCGATCAATATCACCACAGCGGTCGGCTCCTCCTCCCAGATGTCGACAGTCGCCTGCATCAACAGGTTCCACGCTAACCTCTCACCCAGCAACGCTAGTAGCGCCGGTTTCTCTTCATCATCCTCCTCCTCTTCTTCTATATCCCCACCCTCTATCTGCTGCCAGCGGGAAGCCCCTCAGGGGCCCCCACGTCACAGCAGTCCCCAGCAATCATCGCTGCAGGAGAGCTGTCAGCTGTCCTCACCTGCCACCTGCCTGCTGTCCTTGTCTGCCTCCTCCTCCTCCTCTTCTTCGTCAGCGTCATTAGTGGAGCCAGAGACGGGCCAAGGGCAAAGCCTGGAGCTTTGCGAGGAGCAGGTCTCCATGCTGCGAGGGCTTGGGGCTGAAGAAATAGCCAACGGAGGTGAAGAAAGAGGTTTGGATGGGTTGGGACTACTGATGAGCGGAGCCCTCATGTCTGGGACATTGAACTCCAGTTCAGATGCTGCCTGCCTGTTGGATGAGAGTCAAAGATGTGGGGCAGCTCTTAAGCAAGAACCTCTTGATGACTTTTCTCCAAGTGAAGATGAACTCTTCCAGCATCACTATCATCATCATCACTTGGGTGGTCGCAGTGGGCACCACTGCCACGCTCCCCACCCATCTCGTTCTGCCATGCCTCCTCCATATCACCTGCACCAATACTCGGGCCCCAGTCACAGGGGGGCATTGCAGCACCAGAGCCAGCAGATGACACAATCCTCCCCTCTGGCACTAAAACAAACCTCCGGAGGCCCCCCTGTACCCCACACAGCCTCAGAGCGGGAGGAAGTCAGAGGAGGAGCACAGACGGATAAGCAGGTGTGTCGCTGGATCGACTGCAGCGCCGCTTATGAGCAACAGGAGGAGCTCGTTAGGCACATTGAGAAAGTGCACATCGACCAACGCAAAGGAGAAGACTTTACCTGTTTCTGGGCCGGCTGCATTCGGCGCTACAAGCCCTTCAATGCCCGTTACAAGCTGCTGATTCACATGAGGGTCCACTCTGGAGAGAAACCCAACAAGTGCATGGTGAGTCACCAAATGGGCACTCAATTATCATTCAGCAGAAGAGGTGGTCAAGTTTGCATTATATACATCTAATATAAATAAGTATCCCTACATTGTCACCTTTGGTTTTTGTATATATATTTTGTTCTATGCTGCCGACATCATTAGAACCACATTTTTTAATACAGCTCATTAAGGCAAATTGCTTAACGATAAAATACACAAACATTGTGTAATACTGATTTCTTAAAATGAAATGTGTTAGTTTATGTGTTGGTTAAAGAGCTCTATACTCTACTTTAGTAAAGCAAGGCAAACACAGCATGAGGAGCAGAATAAATTCATTTGTAGGTTTATTTTCTACAGGTAGAGCTCCACTTTCATGGCTCTTACACATCATCATCACCAAGCTGTCACTCCCCCCACATCTGCTCACAAATGGAAAAATCCCCTCAACCTTAGAACTGATTTTGTCCAAACACTCTATTAGTCCACGATTTGTATAGGGCTGAAACCATGTTTATTTTCACAAGAGCTCTGCTGTTTTTCTTGAGAACGGATTCAAATGGTGAAAAGCCAACACATATGGGGAGCATAACCAAACAATGCCTACACTTTATCCTTTAAAATAGGAGCTTTAAGTGTTTGGCTGCCCCACAAGTCTTAAATGAATTGGCTTAAAATCTAAGGCAAATTTAAAGAGAAATGTAGTAGTCTGGTTGAAGTTACCCACAGAGGGATGGTCTGCAATATTTGCACATCTTGCTGCTTAATGTTTTTTACTTTCAGTACTCGTCAAGTTAAGGTTGAAAACTTCTAAACATTAATGTTATATTTTTCAAATGTTGATTTTGATGGTATTTTAACATGTGGCAATGAAGAGTTATTACAAATGCTTTTTGGGACAATAGCACATAATCACTCATTTTATTTTGATTTTGTTTTGTTTTGTTTTGTTTTAAGATTTATCATCTCTGAATTCAACAAAGAAATTAGGGAATAACTTGATTTTCCCAATTATGCAATTCGGATTATGCAATTATGTAAGACTGTCGAAGATGACCTGATTGGAAAAATCAAAACAACCAAACAAACAAACAATGTATCAAAAAAAAATGACAGGAAACTGAGGTTTTGATAAAATCAGCTAAAAAATAATCAACAAAAGAATAGCAGATATAATAACCTCTTACTGATTATAATTTTCTTTACAAGCCCCTCAGAACAACAGTTCAGCTTTCCAATTACGTAGTATTTCAAGTTTTGTTTAGTTTTATTGCTTTTTGTTGCAGGTGTATCTTTTCTATGAGTGCTGTCAAATCGCAAAACATGCAATATGTGAATGTTTGTTTACACTTTATACAAACTCAGAGAGTGTGACACAGTTTTTGGAGATGTTTACCATATGTGAATGTGAGAACACTTTGGCTCATTGTCGACCAACCTCAGGACTTTGTCTGAGACATGAGACACTGTGAAACCTCCAACACACCTTAACCTCCTCATCACCCCAATGCCATGCATACGAATGCGAAAAAAACAAACACAAAAAAACCAAATAGTTTAAATGGGATGTTTGCTTTGAGTTTCACAGTGTAAACAATTGATGCTAATAGACTATGTAGCATTTAATACATTTTATTATAAAATAAGGCACAACAAAATTAAGAGTAGTCCCAACATAAAAAAACGGCACAAAAAGGCAACAGAGCTTACCTTTTGCTGGTGTTTAAAATGTAAACATACTTAAAGTATATACAAATATATATACTTTTACACCACCTCCTATTTCTAGTTCTCCTCAATCCAACCAAAAGAGAAAAATATTATATAAAGCAGTGACTTTTTGTCATGGACAGGTAATGCCTTAAACGTACTCACAGTAAAAAAAACAAAAACCTTTTATTTACTAAAAATGCAAAATCAGTAACTAAACATGAAGTATGTATGTACAAAGAAGTCAGATTTTTTCAAAACAAGGATCTGTAAATCCTTGTTGATCCTAAAAATAAAAAGGGGTTGCCTTGACATCAGAAATGAATCCAGCATTTTTGGGATTTGTTGATTCAGTTTTCTTGAGATAGAAAGACATTTTGTTTGTTCTCAACGACAATATTTGGCTCAGCTATTCATTTTTTATTTAGCAAAGTTTATTAATTGAGTGTCACCTAAGTCTGCTTTAGAGTAAGAGTTGCTGGACGATTGTGTTCAATTTTAGATAAAAAAATTAAAACTGGTCAATCTAATATTTTAATTTGAATAATTTTTCAATTTGTCTAAATCTTGCTCAAAAAGCCTCAACTTAAGAATTTCAATAGAAGGCTAAATTTGTACCATTTTGAATTATGAGCCACTCAAACCTACTCTGATGGAATGTCCATATTATGGATTACAGGTTCATAAAACAGTTTTATTCTCATAATTCTTTTGAGGTTAAAGTTGATTCAAGTTGGTATTAGTCTGTTAATAAGCCAAAACAAAGTGCATTAATATCAGTTTCAAGGATAAGCTAATATGGATTTAACCTAAATGACGATACTACTATAATATTCACTCATATTTTTTTATATAATCTCACCTAAAAAAAATTACTCAAAGACTACTACTTTGAGAAACCAAAAGTTTCTTTGTGTTTATGTGCTTTAGCTTTCTTTGTCTGACTTTGTGGACCTTCTGCCACTTGACCTGATCTCTGTTGTTTTTGTTGCGCTCATGCAATATTCAAAGGCATTTGAGTATTTGAGCTATTCGTGTAGAGGAAACAGTTGAGACATTCTGTTTTAGGACCCAGCTCTGTAGAAAAAACAGGTCTAATCCCTTTATTACCTTTCCAGCGGTAGCTTCCAGCAAGCGCTCTTTCTTCGTGCAGCTGGACAGCATTTGCTTCACGCTGTGTCTTGGCAAGAAAAAGTCATTATCACAACATACGAGCCGTGCTTTGAACCCAGAGTAGGCCTGTCACACTCCGTACCTGGATAGTATATTAAGGACTTATTTATTTAAAGAAATGTATCAGTTCCTTCCATATGCACAAACTCAAATATAAGAGGTCACAAAATGTCCTTTCTGTTTGGTTCCCACTCCCCCACCAATTAAGCCAGTCCTAGGACTGAGGGACATGTGGCTGAAAAGGAAACAACATAATCTCTCCGCAATATCCTGTTGTGTTTCGTACCTAATTCAGTTGTTGTTATTAAAATTTTTTTATGCGTCTGCATAAATATTAAAAATATATCCAGGAGGAGCAACGCTGTCATGGTCCCAGACTTTGATATTACTCTGCTTTGTCAGAGGCCAGCCTGGAGGATTTGTAGCGTCTAAAGGCTACAACCATAAGCTGTGGAGTTCAGATAGAATCTTCCTGAAGCACGATGGATGAGTGTCTGTCCGAGGCCTTACGTGGGAACATGACTTCAGGCGATAGCATTGCACTTTGCTCTTTATTTGGTTTGTTTGGCATTGAAGGAAAATACAGCTTTTTTATGTGTTTTCTCTTTTGAAGGTAGTAAAGAAACATACTTTATGTTCTGTATTTAACATAAACATTATTCTGTAATATTTAGCATAGTAAGAACAGCTTGAAAACTAATTCCAAATTAGTTGTTGTCAAAGAGAAGCATTAGACTATTATCTCTGTATTCTCTGCATTCCTGGGTCCTCACTTATCATCTTACCTCTTCAGCTAACTACACAGGTCTTCTGTAACCGTAACCCAAGTAGCTGTTTTATTATCACCATTGCCTAATTAACACACATCTGTCTTGCTTAAGTGAGATATACTCTTGTCTTTCCTAGTTTGACTAATAACAAGGAGAAACAGGTTTTGTAATATCTTTATTTATCTATACCCAAGAGAAACAGAAAGTCCTGGAAGTACAATTTAAAATCCCTCGATACATTTAAGAAGATAAACTATAAAATTAAAATGAAGTTAATCACTTACATACATTTTAAAGGGATATTAGGGATCTCAATCACTATGATTTGTCAAATAAATAAGATGTGCTTAGGTTTGATTTTTCAAAATTGCTGTGTAAAATGATCCGATAAAATAATAACTTATTTTAAACTTTTAAAACAGATTTATTTATCAATAAAAATAGGTTTAGGTCTTATATTTAATATCACAAATAGTGACGTGTAGTCATAATTTACAGCTTAACACGCATTACAGTAGTATGACAACATACTCTACATGTGTCTATATGGACAAACCAAAAAATTAAGATTAAATCAACTTTATTTGCCAGGTACATACAGGACATACTAGGAATTTGTTTTGGTGTAATTACACTGAGGCAGCCATTTGCGGTGCCAGACTAGTGTCATCGCACTGAGGCAGCGATTTGCGGCGCCAGGTAGGCGGTAGCGCAAAGGGTCTTGCCTAAGGACCCACACTGGATGCTGTGGTGTATTTTGCCATGGGCTGGATTTGAACCCATGACCTTCCAATTTGAAGTCAGGCAACATACCGCTCATTGACACATACTGTACATACAGTCAGAGGCCCATGCTGAGGGAAAGTTGGATATCCAGCTGTCCTGGAAAAATAAGCATCAATCTCTGAGTTTCATTTTTTTTTCACTGATGTAAAAGCTGCTAACATATATATTTATATTTATTGGACTGATTTTTGGGAAGAAAGTGGTAAAAATTTACTTTGATGACAAATGCCGAGGCGTAGGTAGCTGCCAGGATGCTGCCTGTGTGTGTGTGTGTTTGTGTTTCAGGGGTAAATGGGCTCTTTTGTGGCCAATCATCTTAGGTGCAGGAGATAAAACAGGGAGTTGCATTAGCTAATTAAAAGTGCGGTATAGCACATGTGCAAACTTTTCCTCTGGACGCTGTAACTGAAGCCGGGCCCTGGGTGTTGGTGAAGAGTGAAGCTGATATTAACGGGTTTCAGCCTCCGCCTCTAGTTCGTCCGTCTGAACCAGTGTTAGATAAAGCTACTGTCATTGACTTTATATTTTCTAATATAAATTTATATCCTCCTAATATCACGTAGATGTTAAAATTTACCTTGGCACTGATACTAAATACAAAATAGTGTTTCTTAGAAGTAGCTGATCTGGTTTCTACTCATTGCTGATAGGCATCGATAAAGAGGTCAGTTCATGGCTCATTTACATTAATCATTGACAATACCTAGGAAACACATTTATTCAGCAAGTCAGGGGTAAAAAATTATAATTCCTATTAAGTTGTCTGTTAAATTTGCAGCGTTGGCTCAGACGCAAAGACCTAATCAGGACCAAATAAGATCCTGGCAGGGAATGAGTTTTAGCACTTAAGGCCTTCTGCTGCTCGTTAAATAAATTTCAACATAAGCTTTGTCAGTCATTTCCCCGGGGCAAATTAATTCATCAAGTTGGTACACGAGCCTATTTTCTCTTCTTTTTCAAAACTTTAATCCCATTCTCTAGCTGTCCTCTGTCTCTGCAGCAGATCTGCTGTCCATTCATCATGCTATTAGTAACCTAAAACTGTCCATATGTTACAGTCCATATGATGAAACCACTGGAGGAGGAGCTCTGCCCTGAAATCCATGAACGTTGCTTATGATTAGCTGAGCAGGCCAGGCCAACTTCTTGTCAGGTCCACAAAGTTTTAGAGTCAATCTTTTGCAGAAATGTAATCACGTATTAGAGCTCTGATTCACTAATCCCTCACCACATCATTGTCAGTGTTATACGTATATGTTGGATTTATTTATAATTAAAAAACAATTTGAATAGAAAAGATATTTCTTTTTCAAATAGCTTTTTGTTAAAGCAGAATCACTCCAGATAATCTGTAGCTGTTTCTTTTTAAAATTATTATTCAATGCAGTAGGATGTGATATCTGCTCAGTTATGCAGGCCATCTTTCTTTGACTAAATGTATATGTTATTTTGTCTACATTTATGACAAAATAAATATTTAATTTTTTATTTTGAAAGTATTTATTTTACTTGGATGAGCCGGGACGGGGATTACTGAAGAGGATGAAGGAATATTGACAGGAGTTTGTGAACACCAAATCACGGGTTATGAGAAGATTCTTCGTGGTCTTAAACGTATTTGTTCATTTATTGGGTAACATCTCCATCTGATCTTTAAATTAAAAATCAAATCAGTTACCAGATTAGTTCTTTGATATTTTAGGAAGCAACATCACCATGTCTCAAAATCAAGCCCTGAGAACATCTTTTTTGTAGATCCTATGCAGAGAAACCGTGTTTTGTTTTGTTTTGCTTTGGAGTTTTAACTTATCCCTTTCATTCATCCATTCATCCATGCCGGTTTAGTGCAAATATCTTCTCTGATAGTCTAGACAAACCTAGTATGTCTGACTAAGGTTGTTAAAGCATCAAGCATCGAATGTGCCAAACAATCCCTGAACATTAGTGTTGAGCTGATAAAATGGTGGAGTAAACTGTAACATAAAGATATAAAGAATTTAATTTGGTTGATCAAACTAAAACGGGCTGTACAGCTGACGGTTTAGAATGTTTTATTAATTTTTTTGTGTTTTGCAGATGCATGGTTCTCATGAGATTTGTGCTTCGCATGTTTTTTTAACCCTATTTGGAGATGTAAATGTGTACAGAATATGCAGAAATTAGTCATTTTCATTGAACAAATCCCGGACTTTAGATGTATAATTAGATTTTGCATTGTTTTCTCCTAAACTATCTTCCATCTTGTTTAACTCATGTACTAGGATTGTCTGCAGCTACAGAAATAGATGTATCTTATTGTTATGGGTTTCATTAGGATTACATTTCAAGAAAAATACATATTTCTCTGACGGCACACAACTAAAGTATCTTGTTGTTACAGAAAAGCTGCAGCTGCTGTCTCTTATATCCAAATAACAGATTTGTCAGAGTTTATTTTTTTCAACCAGCATACAAATGTTAAAAGTCACAAGCATCTGCATCCATTTTAGCAGATTTGAACTTACTTGAAGGTAAAGTAGCTCTTGCTTGCACATCGACACCAATTTACAGCAGTTAGGATATGAATTTTAGAATCAAGAATCAAGAATCAGTTGTTTATATAGTGCCAATTTACAACAGATGTCGTCTCAAGGCACTTTACAAGAAAATCAATTAAAATCAAAGATACATCATAAACAAATCAATTTGAAAAAGTTTCCAATCTAAAGAACCCCAGCAGATTGCATCGAGTCATTGACTTGCAGCATTTACTCCTCTGGAATCAGCAGACAGAAAGAATGGCTTCTGTTGTCGTTGACTTTACAGCAATCCCTCATACTGAGCATGCATGCAGCGACAGTGGAGAGGAAAAACTCCCCTTTAACACGAAGAAGTCTCCAGCAGAACCAGGCTCAGTAAAGGCAGCCATCTGCCACGACTGACTGGGGGTTTGAAAAGAGAGAAAACTAAATTTGAATCACAGGATACTGAAATAATAGAGTTTATAGCAGCAGTTGCAGAGCGTCACTGGAAGCATCTCAGCCCATGTTCTCATCCAAGAAGCTGTCTCAGCTAACAGAACGCCAGACCAGGTGTGGTTACTGTGGAGAGAAAGACACTAAGAGAAAAGAAAAGGTTAACAAAGTTGAAATAACGGTAACTAAGGAGATTGGACAAAGGAAGAAAGTAGCAGAGAGAGAAGTGGTCAGATTGTCCTCCAGCAGTCTAAGCCTATTGCAGCATAACTATAGAATAACTTAAATAACTTAACCCTATGGAGTGAGACATGAAGAAGGTAGAGCAAAGGAGAATCTTCTGTTAAGACTGATTTTATCCCAAACCGGATTAGGCTGTCTTCTCTACCTCTTCCTAACTATAAACTTTACCAAACAGGAATGTTTTAAACCTAAATTTGAAACTAGACAGGGTGTCTGCCACACGGACTAAAGATGGAAGCTGGTTCCACAGAAGAGAAGCCTGATAACTAAAAGATCTGCCTCCCATTGTGTTTTTAGAGATTCTAGGAACCACCAGTAAACCTGCAGTCTGAGAGTGAAGTGCTCTGTTAGGGACATAAGGAGTGATCAGATCTATGATATACGATGGAGCTTTATTAGTGAGGGCTTTATTTGTCAAAAGAAGAATCTTAAAATCTATTCTAAGTTTGACATTTTACTGATTACTGATTTTATTACTAAGCAACTAACTTCTCTTTTATCCTCTTTCTATAATAATCTTTAATGCTACCAGAGCCCCCTTTAAGCACCATCATTCAATAGAATTTATTTAACAACAAGCTGTATTTTTATATGGTCATTTAAATTAATTTTATGTATAGATTTTTATATTCCATTTATAGAACAAATCCACTAAAATCAAATGCAAAATGGAATAGTAGAGATTACTAATGTTTGATTCATTAAACTTAAAGTATTATTTGTTCAGGTTTTAAAACGTAAAGCCATGTCAAGTATTTAGTTGAAGCCCTTTCAAACTGTTGCTGCAGATGTTGAGCTGCGGCTAACTTGCTTTCGATCACATAACCAGGTATCAAAGCGTTCAGGATTTGCTACACGCGATACCCTTTAATTGCATTTGTCTGGAATGCAGTATTTTGAGTTTGCCCATTTCCTCAGCATTTAATCACGCACCGGTATTAGAAACCTGAAGACCCAAAGCAGTGGCTGGACGTACATTACACAGCGGTTGGGTCATTTTTTTTCCCATCCAAAGCCTTAATCAGTTTAACCTTCATGCTGAGCTAGATCACTTTACTAATACAAGATATGAATCCATAGGGTGGCTTTGTGGGTCCCCCCCTTATATTCAGGGGGTCAAGCCAGGTTAAAAAACACAGGTTGTTCAACATAAAGGGACATGTGAAGGGCAAAGTACACTGAAACCTTTTACAGCAGCTTTTTAAAAAGCAAATTTGTAACAATATTATGTTTGCAAGTCAATTATAGAATGCCCAGGTTCTCCAAGTGAGTTAAAAAAATCTACTAATACATCTACAACAATCTTCCCTGAGTGGCATAAATTAGGTTATAACCGGTTTGAAGCTATGTAATTGATTATAGCTATATTATTCAGTCCAAGACGATCCAATGTGAGCTAATCTTTTCAGATGTTTCAGCTATTTTTGACTGCAGGGCTAAAAGCTGAGCAGACAAGTTGTTCCCAAAATCAGGGTCCTGAAACCCAACTGGGATATTCAGAAATCTTATTATTTAAGCTATAAATCTTAAAAACAATTAAAAATAGTGCTTACAACTGGACAAAAACAATGTAATGTAATAAGATTCTGTTTGCATTTTTACCATATGTATCTGACTCTCCTCCTAAAATCGGAAACTCAGCACACTCTAATGATGTTCTTGGAGTTTGCAAGCTGACAGATTTAAAACTCACTAATGTAGACAGAACAAAATAAAGAATTAGCCAACATTTATATTATTCCACAATCATTTTAAGCCATATCCGTTAGTGTTTTATTATAAATACAATTGTGACTAACTCTCATAATTATAATAATAATTCTTGGAAGTTTACCAGCCGTTTGTTGGTTTTGTGCAAGTGTAAAATGTATCAGAGGAGGAGCTTCGTGATTCTAAAGTTGTTAAATGACCATCGCAGACATTTAAATCCAAAGCACAGTGTAAACTTACTATCTTTGGCCAAGCAAGCAAATATAAAAGACTTTTAATCACAACTGGGACCACTTTAGACTTAGGTTCACAGCCCAATTCTAGGACAGCGCCATCCCTATACCCAGCCAGCTGCACCAAACACTACACTGCACCAAACCCAGAGCCGAGGCTAAAGTATGTGAGAAAAGATCTGCTACCGTACAAAATAAACACTGAGGGAAGTATGGGTAAATTACGTAGCGAAAGACGTGTTTAAGTTTAGGGTGTCAGGTTTAAATTATGTACTGCTGTGTTTTGCGGTCAATGTGCCAGCTTTAATTTGAATGTTTGCGAGAAGACATGAAGGCTGAAAGAAGAGGAGCCAGACGGCCAATCCAGCTCCACTGATGTCATTGAAGAAATAACTTTTTTTCCACCCAGTATTCATCAAAAAGGCATGATTCAAAATGAGCGAGTTGGTGTGGGTTAGAAGGATTATGATGCATTTTTGGAACATTATAAATGCAGAGTTTGTGCTTTCCGACAGATATAGATTTTAATAGAAGGATCAAGGATGAATTACATGTATTGTGAAGTAAATATATTGCATAATACTTATTGAACCAATGAGATCATACTAAAATACAAGATAAAGAGGTGATTGATGATGACCTGAAGCTTAGATTCATTTAGGAAAGAAATACAACCAAAAGCATCATTTTAAGCTAAACAATTTATCCAGTTTCGTATTACCTTTCTTCATGAAGGTGTGACCCGAACGGGAATGGCATCTCAAAGATATAAAAGATGGGGTTTACCGTCCGCCCCATGGAGTTTTAACATCCCTATGTTCTGTGTCTCTGTTCACTTTCAAACCCATCTGTTTCAAGTTCAATCTGTTCAACTTTGGAATCTATCTTACGTTGATGTGAGCTGGTTTATGTGTTTCTCAGTACCAGATTGGCTTCGTCATCCAAGCAGAATTGCAGTAAAAGTGAAAGAGTTGTAAGTCAAAGCATATTTTCTTGTTTTTGCAAAGCTTTGCTTGCTTCCCACAACTTCAGTCTTTCCCTCTGTCATGTAGCAGTCAGGTAAGAAGCAAAACAAGGAACATATCTGTATCACTTATCTCGTTTCTCCAGAAATGAAGGACACAAACTCTGTGTAAGTCATACATTATTTAAAGTACAAAACTATTACAAAGAAAATTTTAAATATTTGGAGGAAAAAATCTCTTATTGATGTTTCGTAGCTGACAGATTGGGTAAGGTCAGACTGTACGAGGCTTGGACTCGTATTACAGAGAATTTAAACATGTGTATTAGATATTTAAAAGGGAATACAGTACATAACTCAAACAATACAAGATGACAGTTAGACCTGGTGGTTTGTGTTACTTGTTGGCTACATTAGGGAATTACAGCTGCATAGAAGAAATCTGGCTTTTCAAAAATGTGTGAAAATATTTGCGGTCAGCCCTTACGACATAATGGAGCTGTATTGGGTAGAGATTTGATGCATAAATCCGGTTCTTTAAATATTATTATAACATTCTGAGAATTCACACCATCCGTCTAGTATTAGGAAAAAGGTTCCTTGTTTACAATTAATTTGAATTCCTAACCAGAACTTGTATAAGATAACCAAGCACTGAAAGATATCTCTGATGCAACAATAAAGAAGAGTTTAGTGATACCTAGACTTGTATATTATTTACACAGATGATTTAACAGTTGTTAACTCTGTTAAGGTCCTGAGTCTAAATCCATCCTGCTCCTTTTCTTTAGCCCGTCAGTACTAGATTAAACAAGTTTTTGTCTAGACCTCTAATCAGTGGAACAACTTTCCATTTCGCACACCAGTTGTGGTCTATACAACATTTAGCAGTCTTGAAATTGCTTATGTGCATTTTGACAAGAGAAAAAACTCTGTTGTTTCAAAGGATAAAGCTAACCAAATTTAGTCTACTTCTTTTATCCCTGCTGGAATTTGTTGAGAAATAGAGAAAGTCTTCCACCACCATAACAACTCCTATACTAAAAAAAGTTATTGTTAAGTGTTCTTATTTTTTTAGACAAGGTCAATGCAGCACAACAAAAAAAAGGGAAAATACCAAAGAAAAAGTATTTTTCCTCAGCAGGCTCGGGGGTTGTTTCGGTGAAACCACTTTAAAAGAATACGACGAAATCTGACTCCCTGGAAACAAAAGATGAAGAAATTAGATGTGGTTTTAAATTTTCTCAACTTTTTTATATATTATTTTTTTTTGCATTTATTTGTAATTGGATACTGAATTATTAAATACGAACAGAGAACTATATAAAGAAATGTGGTAATCTGATTTATTGAAATGTAAATGGGTGATGATGTGCCAGTTGAGAACGCCTGGGCCGTGATTCGACTCGACACGGCAAACGCTCAGCACACTCTGATATATTTCAACCAGCCATATCCACATAACTTGAAACACAACTTTGGCACACTGAGAGCTGAACAAATCAAGGGGGCATCATGGCATCGCAGTTGCACCACATTTCTTCGGCAGAAAGCCTCGTGGTCTGGTCCCGGTCCAGAGTAGTTGCATAAATGCACTTTCTACTCCTCCACTCTCCTTGGGTTCCTGAACTGGTGTTGATCATAACGCCATGTGACCTATTGTTTAATTTTGCAGGCATGTTTTCTGTCTAAATGTCAGTCCTGTTGGCATAAAGGTATTTGGCTTGGCAACTCGCTGGGCTTCCACAGGGTTTATTTGTTGTCACGTCAGAGTTATGGAGTTGCTGCAACAGCCATTAAACCTAAACAGCTGTATCAACTCTACAACTGTTTAGAGAGTGAATAGTTTTATTTCCTTACCTAAATCTGGTTGATATGGGATCACTTTGGGTTTGCTACAAAAATGTTAAGTCAGTAGGCAAGATTTAAAAAATACATCCATTTTATCACCTGAAATAACAAAGGTGAGCTGGATGTATAAGTTCTCTGAACACTGAAAGAATTCACATTTGAAGCTAAAAAAACAAAAACAAACAAAATCAAACTATAAACACTTTCATACAGTTGGAAAAAAAGCTACTGGATGTCCGAGCAGATGTTGTGGTATAGTGGGTGGGAATAGTTGGTGAAGAAACGTGGGCGTCATTCCAGAACTGCAGTAATATCCGCAGAGACAAGTTTCCCATTTATTTGCAAAAAAACAAACAAAAACAAAAAAAAACAAATCTACTTTCTACAAATCAAGTGAGACCACAAGCTAATCAGGCAAATTTGATTCTGCATTCTCTGGTGAAGAAGATTAGTGGAAGATAAAGTAGATCAATTAACTGTGTTATTATTTTCTTTGCTGGCTGCAAGTGAATTGGCATTCATCATTGTAACAAAGGCCCTAAAATGAAATGGAGAAGTGCAGCGTATTCTGCAGCAGAACAAGAGGAGCTTATAGGTTGAAGGGGGTGAAAGAGACAGCCGAAGAAAGCGGGAGTGAGAATGATGGCAGGTGTGAGTGAAAGGCGCTGAATGGATGGGAGCGCTGGTGTCAGAGATCCTGCATTGACTGCCAGTAACACCAGTCCGGACGCCAACTCGAAGAGCAGATCATGTTTTGGATTTTCATTGCGTCAGCTCTGCTGTTTCTTTCTTCGTTGTAGGTTTGGATTTCTTGAACAGGTTTATAATTAATGACTTGATTGCTGCTAATGGCTGTGGCCTTGGGTCCTTTGTGTTGCACTTTAATCACTTATTATGAATGGTTAGTATAGCTGTGAACATAAACACATCACCCAGAAAGGCGTTTTTCGAAGAGTTCCAGTGTAGAAAAGATCACAGTGGTATTTAAAGGTGCGTCACGCAATTTATTCTAAATGATAGATGAAATAATATCAAAAAATTTTAAACGCCAAAGTTTAGCCCATAGGTGTAACATAATACAAGTGTAAATAATGTTCAAGACAAAGTTTTGTGCTAAAAGTTTAGTTTATGGTTTCAGTTCACAAACTTGTTTCCACCCTCAGTAATAATCAATGACTTACAGCTTCTCCACATTTATTGTTCATCCTGTCTTTGCACTTCTCATTCACTTATACACTGTTTTTTGTTCTCAAAGCACCCACACCTTCGCCTTGAATGTTTGAAAAAATATAATAAGACAATAATAAGGAGTAGCCATTGTGAAACCTGTAGATGGCAAAAAGATTGTCATTAACTTTAGATTGATTTAGATAGACTGCTGGTCACTGCACTGTTTTATATTTGACATTGTTTTCCTTTTCCTCTCACTCCTTTCATTTTTAGCATACAGTCATGGCAAGGAGAACCTATTTACAAAACATTGTTTTGTATGATTTCTTGCTCAAAAAACGTGGAGATGAATGAAAACGACGGAACTTTTAAAGCTCAGTTCCCTGCAGAAAATACCATTGGATTTAAATTAGTGTTTAAAGAAATAATAGCATAACAGCATTGCTTTTTCAGTCTCACTTTTGCTTTGTCGACTGAAATTTTACACCAACAATACAGTCATTCTCTTGTTATTTTACAACTAGGAGTAATTGTGTAGATCAATACAGATCCTGTAAGTTCACTAGGAAATCACTGTTCCTTCTTTAAATAACAGTTAACCTAACACCCTCTCTGTTGTTATTCTCCCTATGTGTTTTTGTGGATTCATTTCTCTGCTTGTCTTCTTTTTACCTATACTTTTTTCTGCAGCATGAGCAGGTGTAGTAAAAGGCTCACCAAAACTATTAATTTTGATGGTTAGGGTATAAGCATTGGGTTAAAGCAACGATACCACCTTAAATAATCTACACAAGTCCCCAGATAGACATATTTGTGGACAGCAGCTCTTTTCCAGACACAACACACTTGCCTTTTAGTGTAAACATCGCATTTTCTTTTCTGCAGGAAGGATCATACATTCCCCAAAAGCTCCTTAATGTACAAATATTTCACTACCGATTTTGTAAAAAAATTATTGATTAGACTGAAATTTATTTCTGCTTGAGTACAAAAATTCAATATCACAATTTACATTTTTTTAAATATACATTTAGATATGCATTATTTTTTTTAAACTTAACACCACTTGTGGTGTACAGTCCTTTAGCAAATTATAAAATATAAAACATGTTTCTTGAAAGCTGTTGCGGAAATGTAAATGAAAATCAATGGATGTCTTCTAATGCTGCTAAATACAGTAGTTAACAGTCTAATTGCAGTCTTTATATGTGAATACAACACTGTGTTCTTTTTTCCCATAACCCGGTGAACCCGTAAACTCCAGGTTGGCCATTTAAAAGGAAATTAGATTTTAGCTCTAAACTAAAACAGCAATGCTGATATGTATGCTAATTTTGCCTGGGGGGGTGGTCTGAATCATGAAAGTTAAGGTGGTTCATTAAATCCTTAGCAACAATGCACATCGATGGTTCCACTTTAACAATTGTTTTTTGCAGAAATGCACAGTTAACATCCATCACTGCCCTTCCTTCTCAATCATCTGTTAGCAGTCTCTCAGGGCTGCAAAACAGCTAAGCTGGGTAATTATTCAAACCCCATTTAGTCATCATAGAAATGTTTTCCTGTTGTGCTATCCACATAGCTTTTAAACTATTTAAACCTGACTGGAAAAGGGCTGTTAACAGCAATTTTTTAGGTCATTTACATGACTACTTCCTCCCACCAATTTATCCTCTGAGTTCTTGCACTGTGTGCATCTGGAAGAGGCTCCTTCACCTTTTTCATTAACCTTTTTGGTGTGATAATATTGAATGAAACAATGACGACTACAGAAAAAAATGGGCTCGACGAAGATGCAAAACAAATATAAATATTGTAATTTCTCCTTTCTGAAGTATGAAAAACATCCCCACTGCCATTTTTGTTTCTAATTAGAAGCGTGTCTGCGGCAGATAAGCTTGGCTGCTGAAAGGCTCCTGATGTGCAGTGGAAATGAAATATGTGTAAACTATGTAATGTGAATGTTTTACTTAAGCTGCCTTTCATATTACATCCTAACAAAGTGTATGAGAAACCTGCCTCTCTTAAGCTTGTCTCATTGGATCACATGGATATAGTTTCATCCATTTACGTTTTTTCTGCACTTTGCTGTGGTTGCCACAGGGCATTTGGAAGCAGGAAGATTAAACGCATGTGTTCCTCTCATCCGTAGCCGGGGCACTCTGTTACACCCCCTCCTTACAGATACTGAAGTGTTGGTGGTTTTCGTCTTGATAAACTAACTGTTGTATCTACATCTTTATTTTTTTACCTATAGTGTTAAACAATCTAACTTGAGCTGTGGCTGTGTTTATGTCTTCCTAGAAAATAATCTTTAGTATTTCTCTAATGGTTTTCTGCAAAAAAAAACTTTGAATGTGTAATACATACACACAAATAATTGTGGATTTAATGACTTAATCCTAGTAAACAGATAAACATTTAGTCAAAGACCAGATTAACAAATGGTTGAGATATGTAGCATTATTGTTATGAACTTAAGTTCAGATGTTGCTTAAAAAATCTGTTATCTTTGTATTGTTTTCTGGTTGTTCTTTTAATTTCCAACCTTATCCTGCAGATGTTGCACAATACTTTATGTTTGACGAGTTTAATATCATACTGAAATACACTAACTGAAAAGATTTAAATTTTAATCATTTATTATGAGAACCACATTAAATCGCAAAGAGATTTGCCTTAAAATAATTAAATTTTCTTGTTTTGATCACTTTGCTGTCTTTCAGGATAACTAACAAATATAAAATCCCAGTAAAATCTGCACCAGTTAACTAAATTAATTGTCAAATCTGATTGACCTAAGTTGATGATATATTCACTACAGTTTCAACTTTGTTATCTGCTAACCTTTTCACTGATTGCTCAACCTAATTTTAATTAGTTATAAATATAAAATAGGCTTTTTTTAAAAGCGGTGCACCAAGCGTTTCAATAACAAAGCTCATCATTGTTTTTTATAAAAAAAACTTTTTTACATGGTACTTATGAGATAGTGTTACACACAATGCAGCCATGTTGAGAAACATTTTACCATCTAATTACTCAGCACTCCGATAAACAAACCCTGTCGATTTTTCTACTTGGAACTTTAATCCAGCTTTAGTTTTCCATCACCAAGGGAGCACAAAAATCTATTCAAGTAGAAGAAGACACCTATTGAATGCTTTAAATCTGTTACAATGATCATACATAAAAGAAAATTTTTTGGAAACCATCAAGCAGCACACATATTGCAACAGATAAGCTTCTTTATATCTTTAAATTCTCATTGTCTGCATGTGTCTTTTTTGTGTTATTCATTTAAACTTTTAATCAGATTTTGGATATACATGTCAGCAACTGTATTGCTCACAGGAGTCGTCCATAACGGCTGGTTTGTTCCCATCACCCGCAGCTCCAGCATGTTGCTAATGAGCAGCTGCCTGTGAGCGGAGGCCTACACTGCTGCCTTTTACTACTGACACTGTTTGGTCTTTTCCCTGCCAGTCAGGAGTCATTTCCCATGAAGGCCCGAGGCGTGACGCACCACCTCTGCTCTGAGCACCGAGTCCATAATCTGCCTGTTGTAATCGTCTGCCTGTACCGGTCTCTCTCCCTTTCGCCATATCGGGACCCCGCTGTCATCCCCAATGTTTACCGAGCCGCTGAGCGACCCACTCAGGACCGAGTACGGTGTCAAAGCTGAAAGCACTCCAGAGTGCCGGTGCCACTCCCCTCTCGTGGCAGCGTTCAGGTTTACCCTGGATTTGGGGTTTTCAGAGAGGAAAACTAAACATGTTTAAAGCAATTAATGTGATTAGCGCATTTTAAACTGTTTATATAGGTAATATCAAAGGTAAAACAAGTCATCTGTCAACCGCCAACTGTCTGTTTACACCACTTTAGACTGTGTGGTACTTTCCACACAGTTTAGGTTTGAGTCAGCTCCCCTTGAATGGTGTACCACCTTACTGACACACAGTTTATGCTTCTTAATCTACCAGTGTTATTTTAAGCGGCTTTTCTCATCATTATAGCTGTAAGTTTGATTAGTGTAGTCGGTATGAAAATAAGAAAAACATATCACTGTCTTAGCTGACAAAATAGGACCACATACGGTACGCCCTTCTGGAGACTTTTATTACACACTCTTTCTTCTTTCAGTACCAGCAGGAGTAGCATATTTAATTCTACCAGCACAGTAATACAGCAAACCTCCAAAATGAAGTTGACAGTCAGCACACTTTCTGAAAGAACTCATTTAAACCAGCACGTTTGGCTGCATTAAACATGTTTACTTTAGCATAGATTTATTTTTTTCTGCAGGGTTTCTGTGTAGCGTCTATTCCTGAAGATGTTGGTGCCTCGTGAAGTTTTCAGTTTTACTCGGCCAGGAAAACTTCACTGTCTCCCTACAAATTATATCCTCAAATCAATATCACGGTCTACATGCGTAGCATGGTTTTCCTCCATAACTGATTTATCCTAAAATTTGTTTCAGTGAGAGAGCAATCAGTCCTTTACGCATAAGTATGCAATTTTGGTTTTTTAAATAGGAGACTTATTTGTTTTCCAAAATCTAACTAACGGGCTCAGATTCCACACATTATACAAGGCCTTACAAAAGTATTTATATCCCCTAACTTTATTTTTAGATTCGTGTGTGTGGGTGTGGGGGGGGCAAACACATTTTTGTGTGTTGTTTTTGCCACAAACAACACACAAACATTTGTTTTCCGCCTTCCTTAGGTATTTACATGTTTGTCCGAACATTAAGTTGGAAATTTGTTAAAGTGTCTACATCCCTATAATTTTGTTTAAGGACATTCACACACTTTGCTTTGATACCCTAATTCGAACCTATTATAACCGACTATCTTCAGATGCTGCATCATCATGAGGACCAAGGACATATATCAGGGATAAGGTTGTTAAGAACTCTAAACAGGGCTTGGTCAACATTGTTAAGCTTTGAACATACATAGAAACACTGCAAAATTTCCTATAAAATACATAAATATTCAAACTCTTGTTTAGACATGTCTTTTTAACTTCACCTTTTGACTTACAAAGTCCAAATTTATTAATATTAACTCAAATTATTAATATATATATTAAAATACTCATTGCAGATGTAATCTCCACTTTAAAGTGTTAAATTGGAGCAAAAAAGTCAATTCTTGGCAACATTAAAGTCCAACAGTATTAAAGTTTCAAGCTTATTTCTGTTTGGAAGAACTAACCTATCATATTGAAGTATGTTTATTATTGTCTGTGTGTGTAAAATTAAAAATGTATAATACTTTTTTTTTTTTTTTTGCATGCAGTTTATTTTGGACTTGCAGACAGCTTTTTCTGATTCATCTTGAAAGGAAGTTATGTTTCCAAACTCTTTTACTCAGGGGTCCTATACATTTTTTTGTGAAGCTGCGTGACACATTGCTTGGCTTGGGCAGACTAAGACTCTCTTACTGAGTTGCTCCGCCACATTCAAAAACCCATAGATGAGCTTTGTCACCTAAAACGATTCTACCATGACAGGCTTAGGTTTCATCTGTCTTAAAATCGAGCCTCTGTGAATAGAAGGCCAAACATGCGCTGCCGGAGTGAATGAAGGACGCCGGGGATGAGTGTTGAGCTAACATTGAGCTGGAGGCCTATTAAAAGAATGCTGCTTCTCCATCCTTACCTGTAACCTGACCTTTTTTTCAACCAGCCTTAATAAGAGTCAGGCGAGAATGGACGGAAAAGACCAGAGCTTCCGCAGCAAGATGTTAACTAAACTTCACATTTACTGAATTAAGCCTAACGATACATTTATAATGTTGACTTAATCAATGTTTGTCTTTGTGTTTTGTTTTTGACAGATCAAATGAAAAATTATCACAGTTAAATTTAGATAATCACTAAATATATTCTGAGCAGAATATTAAACCCTTTTTTCTTTTTATGGAGTAACACTGGAAGTATAGCAGTGTAACTGACTATAACTGTTTTTTAGAGGTTCTGCTCCAAAGAGAATAACGTCTGTCTTTTCGGAGTTCAAGTGCAGAATGTTTAAAGTCATCCACATTTTAATGTTTTTTAGACATGCCTGTAATCTACCAAACTGACTGGATTCATCAGGATTTATGGATAAATACAGTTGTGTATAATCAGCATAACAGTGGAAATTAACATCATGCTGTTTGTTGTTTTTACCAATAGTATATATATATATATATACAGTAAGAATTAGGTTAAGTACGGAACCCTGTGGTACTCCACAAGTTACCTTTCAATGTGGAGAAGATTTGTCATTTAGATGAACAATCTGGGATCTATCAGACAAATATGATTTAAACCAACCTAGTGCTGTCTCTCCTAACATGAAAACCCTGTTGAGAGTCTTGACAGTGAAAGCTGCTTTTATCCATCATGATTTGTTTTTGTTTGTTTAATTTTTCCATTTACTTTACAAGACCATAAGTGGATATGTGAGAAGCCTAATGAAAGATTCACATGTTAACAAATCTGTGGTGCTCATTGGGTGAGTGCTGAGGATTGAATGAGCTAAGCTGGGTCAGATATGAGCTTGTTTACAGTCACTGTCACTTGTCAGTCTAATGAACTATACACTGCGGAGCACTTATCTCCCGCAATGCATTACGGCAAAATAAACAGTGCCGTACTGTATGGCGTGCTGTAGTTTCCCCCTGCAATTAACATGACAGGCTAGGAGCACAGCTGCACAGTGGGTTTTCAAAAAGAGTCTAGGACTGGTTGATGCATTCATCTGATGTGTAAAGAAGCGCTCACAGTTACACCTCCAGTCATTTGATAAGTCAGTAAGTTTTGTAAAATTAACACTATTCTTGTGAGCAGCCATGAAATGGTGTAAAGGAAGGGAAAAAATCATGTTTTGTTTATTTGTAAGTAGTCTGTATTCCTCCACCCCACAGTTTGAAGCCTGCAACAAAGCGTTCTCCCGTCTGGAGAACCTGAAGATCCACCTGAGAAGCCACACGGGCGAAAAGCCGTACGTCTGCCAGCACCCAGGTTGCCAGAAAGCATTCAGCAACTCTAGCGACCGAGCCAAACACCAGCGCACTCACCTGGACACGGTCAGAGAACAAAATCTTTATTGTTAAATTCAATGTTTGATCTTCTGCAAATAAGATAATACAAAAAATATCTGGGTGGTTAGTTTGGTAACAAACTGATAAATTGTTTGCAGTTGTTCATATACAGGCTCTCTTTTTACATTTGTGTACCTTAACCTAAAATTAGGTCATATTGAAAAAATAAAATATCACTTAAAGGATAAATACCAATAAATATGTATATATGTGTCAGTATATGTGAGTGTACATGTTTCCTGTATGATTAAACTTTAGTTGTTTTCTTTTACGGCATTCAAACTCTGCTGCCAAGCTTCTCTGCCTATTTCCACACTTTGACACAGTTTAATTTCTCATAAACCTATTGACTTGTGGTCATTTTTTTCACTACCTGCTTTACCAAAGACATGCTGCAAATCATTTAATGATCGTCACTATTAGGTCAGGCTGCGGCATCGTCCATTGAGGACTTGGATTTAGGATGCAAGCTAAAACAGAGATCTGGCTGTTTCTTTCTGACTCTACAGTATGGTAGCAGAATGACTGAGTCATCCACTCTTGCCACCCATTAGGTTGTTCAACTTATATCCCGCTTGACCGCCATTCCCACGCCAACGTAACCACGGAGTAAATGAGCTGTTTTTCTCTTACTATATTTTTGTATTTCTACCCCTCCATATAAAATGTACGTCTTACTAGTTTTATTTTAATGTATAGTTTTTTATCATATTTTTGTAAGGAAAAAAATACTGAAATAAAACATTTCTAAACAATTCAAAATGTGCGCTCAACCAATGAATTTTAGTGTTGAGGCTTGAGTTTTAGAGTCACTCAAAATAAAGAACCTCAATTTCGGCTGGGAGAAAGAGCAGCCTACTATACTAGCTCCGGACTGACCACTCAAAGTGCTTTGTACTGAAGCCACAATCAACACTGATACATGCATTGGCATGCAACTTGGGGTTAAAAGCCTATCCCAGGTGCAAATAGACATGTAACAGGGGGCAGCTGGAAATGAACCTGTAATCTGCCTGATTGCAAGACGGCTGTGTATCCACTCTGCCACAGCCACACGAAAGGTCTCTCTATATGGTTTCTGATTGTGACAACAAAAATATTTAACTTATCTGCAAAAAAAAACATGATTAGGACATTTGAAACTGATAAAATACAACTGATGACTGTTCATTGGTGGATACAAGAGCTTGTGCAAAGTTCAGCATGAAGCTAAATTACTTACATCCAAATAATTTTTGTAATGGTTCAAAAAGATATGCAAAAAAAACCTCCTTATCTAGAAATCGAACTAATCATGCTACAGTATCAGATTTACAAAATTGTGTAAATAATTTACTCATTGCTGCTATATGTACATTTATACATAAAATGGAAGGTAGGGGAGCTATAGAGGTGAAAGGATTCCCTGACCTGTCATTGATGTGTCTTTGCTACTTCTTGTCCACATACTGATAAATCTAGGTAAATAGTGCCAAATGACATAAAATAGGGTTAGGGTTGTAAATTTGGCTTTTCAAATTTAATGTCTTTACGGTATACAAATGTGGTCTGTTTGTTTTAAACTGTGTCACCTAATTTATCATTATACGGAAAATATCAGGTTTGTTTTCACTCAGATCAGAAATGTTAATAAAAACTATTGATCAAATTCAAGATTATATATATATATATATATATATATATTTATATATATATATATATTTGCTACAGAAAAAGCTGAAACACTGAACATTGCTGCCATTGGTCAAGCAAGAAACACTTCATTTTTATGTTTTTACTTTAGTGAGACGTTGTACTGAATTATTCACTCTGTTCATGGTTCTGCAGTTTAAATGAAGTGTAACATGGTTTGGCAAACAGTAAAATAAAGAGGAATGGGGCTGCTATAGAAACAACTAATTACAGTGTTTCTGTCCATGGCACATAAATGCGAACTGTACTGAAAGATGTCAAAAGGAATCTCCAAAATTATTGGAACTTTTGTCACAAGTTAAAAAAAGATGCATACTTAGGGTTTAAAATGAAACACCCTTGCTTTAACTTGGTAAAACTTTCCATTAAACAAGACAATCTGTTTTGGAAACGTTCTTTTTGCCAGTCTATATAGTTTATGGGGAAAAAATATTGTCCTGTGATGCATTTTATATACCCAATGAAGCTTTTACATCTTTGCTTACAACATCATGGTGCAGTATCAGTTCATTTGGATAGTAAAGACGGTAAAAAAAAGAAATTCATTAGAAAATGTGCATAAATGTAGCTGCAGTTGTAACCAAAAAATATTTTGATGAGCTCAGAAGTCTTAAGGAGGATTTTCTTGAGTTAAAATGTCTTCAACTGATGATCTTTTCTTTTCATTCTGTTTCTTCATCTTCACCTTCTTTCCTTCAAATTATGTCTGTCTCAGTTGAAAGGTAGGACTCAGAATTTTGTCTTATAATCTTCATTTTTACTAATTAAACTTCTCTACAGCTTGCAATGCTTAAGCTGCTCTTAACCGTCCTTTCTGTTTTACCTTTATATTTATATTTTAAATTAAACATATGTACATACATTTACCTATTAATAAAATATTGATACCTGATATTTTCTCTATTCTCATAGAAACCATATGCATGTCAGATCTCTGGATGCACCAAGCGCTACACGGATCCCAGTTCTCTACGCAAACATGTCAAAATCCACTCAGCCAAAGAGCAACAGGTTCATAAAAAGGTAAGAGAGACTGTATGGTAGCTTAAGGGGAAAACCTATGCATATCCCACAAGCATAATAAGGTGATATGGTTCAACCCAATATTGTTCAGACACCCGGCAAATTTAGATTTAAAATATTTTTTATTTTATTGAATCCTCCAATCAAAAGATCTTAGGAATTTGCTTTCTTGCGGTTTAAAAAGTCATTAAAGTTTCCATGAGCAAATCTCCTGTGAGTTATCAGGTGCAGCTTAAATAAAGTGGAAATAGTCACTTTTTAATTGTCTGTTTTAAAGGTTTGATGTTTTGCTAGTCTTGAAGAGTTAGTGGTGATCCTATGAACTTTTTGGAGCTTAACAAACTGTTACTCATCCTGGCTTGTTGGAGACCTGGTTGTTCAAGGCCTTTTCAACCAGGTCACTCAGTTAGAGCTTAGTCTGATGATGTTTCTCTACTTCTCAGCCCTAAATATTTTGTTCCAACCTACATTGGAACAAAACTCAGGTTGGTTGTAGTAAGCAGTTTAAGCTAACGTTTGTTCATTTATGTTTTGTTTTATTCATACGTGTTGATATTTTGGCTTGCAATGTATTTCATAAGGGCTCCAGGTAATTCTCAATAGACAAACCTTCCTGAAAAAGTAATTTTCCAGCTTCACAACCTAAACACTTTGCTTTAAAGGTATCAAGACTACTTGACTTGTGATCCACGAATACTTTACCTGAGAAAAGGGCCTTTGTAAGCTGGTGGCCCTGTTTCATACACCAGGAGCTTTTATTTCAATGTAATAGTGTAATGTTTTATAAGTTGATTATCCTGTTTTTTTATTCTAAACACTGTGAAATGAGCAGACATTAAACACTGAATTCAAGCTTAAACAAGTGATCAGAGACAAAACAAACTTAAAAACTGAAGCTAGGAAGCAGTTTTCTTAAGGTTTCCCAAAAAATGTGCTAAATTTAATATGTTGTTGTACAGACCACAACTATCTCTTTCTTTTTCTCACTTCTCTTTTTTTGACTGGTAGATATCGGACATCCCCTGATAGGATTATTGTCCTTTTGTAACGCGTCTTGGTTTCATTAAAAGAGTAAATACATTTTATTCCATAACTTTGCAACACACCTTGAGTTTCTATGCATACATCGCACTGGAGCTTATTTCTAAATTGCCCCACTGTCATTCTGTCCTGACGGACATTTTTCCAGTTTATGATAGCATTGGGTCTTTGTGGTTCTTCTTGAACCCTTTGTTCAATTTAATTTCATCCGTGGCCGAAAAGTTTGCTCAGGTATTTGAATTTTGGCCATATCTTAATTTTTCAACAAGCTTTGTGAATGCACCTTACAATGACTTGACTCCTCCTCTTTTGAAAATGAATGGATTGTTCTTTACAAGTCATACTCCTACCTGAAAATCAATCTGTTTAGGTAAACTTCACAAGTTTTAATGAAATATAAATAAATAAAAACTGGTCTTGTTAAGATGTTAGTGAAGAGGAAGAGAAGGAAGTGTCTTTGAAAATAATGTCCCCTTTCACTAAGTCGGTTTACCACATTTCATCACACTTATGTTCAGCAAGCTTATTTTCTCCCTGCCTGGAAGTGGCTGAATAACAGAGAGAAAGAGCTCATTGTTGTCCAGAGGATTGGATAGTGGCAGACTGGATGTTATGTTCCTCTGCTTTACGTTGGAAAAGGGGAAACACATGTGGGCTTGTAGCGTTGTTGTTAAGCTGTAGTGCAGAATGCCCCAGCGGCCCAGATGTTATGGACAAATGTCAAACAAACACTCTTACTCCACTGTTGGAGTCGGCCCAGAAAAGCAAACTGTTGAGAGTGTCGCCGTGGAGAAAACAGAGACTCAATTACACGTGATGAATGCTTTGCAGGACGCCCATAATAATTCCCAGGAGGACTCATGTGTACACATTTACTGACACAGAGAAGGAAACAAAACATGGTGGATGCCAGCTGCAAAACTGTTAAGATAAATATTATTAAAATGTTATGAAAGCTCTTGTGGGAATGCCAAAAGTTTTACATAAAGCAGAGATAAAATGATTGCCCACTTGGCTCGTTGTTGATGATTGCAGTCGGATAAACAAAACGTTTAGAGTGGATGTCTTAATGATGCATACAAAGGATGTTTCCAACCACGAAATCAAAAATGTGGAGTTGATTTTTGTAGCGTAGCAGAAGCTGGATTATAGGATGGTTGGACAAATTGGCAGGTGACAATGATGAGAGTTGATGGTCATTTGTAAACAAGAAAAAACCAAGAAGTTATAAGTTACTTAATATGTTGTATTAAGTAACAACATATTAAGTAGCTTTTGTAGCAGAATTTAGATCTTGAAGATATGAAATTTTTATTGTAATAATTAAACCTAAATGTATTACCTCCGGGTACGCACTGACATTATATTTACTGAAATCTAAGTAATAAAAGCTATATAATAAAATCAAAAAGGTTGGGTTGAAGTAATCAACCTTTTTTTACTCAACACAAGTAAGTTTTTTTCTGTCAATTTTATTAGGTAGTTGTTTACCAAACCACAAGTTAAACGTATCTTAAGTTTATAGAATGTTCAAAAGTGTTAAATCTGACTTTAATTATTATTCATTTTATTATTTATTTTATTATTCTGATATAAATGCTAATATTCCTGCACTATTCTTTTCAAGACTAAGTAGGTGCAAGTAGTATTTTTTGTTCACTTTTCTTAGCTTAATGTTTCAATATACGTTTTACTCCATTACATTTTTGGTTTTTAATTTTAACTCTAAGAAAAAACAATCATAAGCAGAGATATCCTAGTCTTTGTCCATTGCTTTACATTCAGCACACTTTTGTTTTCTCCATATTTTATCATATTATTTCAGCAGAGACCAAAAAAAAGAGAAGAATAACTTCAATGGACTTTTTCAGAATGTGTCAATGTTACTTTTTAAAATATGATCCCTGTTGTATTCCTCAGCTGTGGCCATGCCCACACCTGGAGCAGGATGTGCTGAGCAACTGTCTGTCCATGCAGCAGCTCCAGACCTCCATCTCCTCCCATCAGTTCTATAACGCTAAAGATGGTCGTTCTCCTGCACTCTGTCAAGACCTATTCACAGGTACAACGAAGTCATCCAACACCATCTAACACCTTTCCTGTAAAGCCATTAACTCATATTAAAACAAAATAAAATCTTGATTATTTGTTGTCTTTGAACAGTTGAAGTAGTCAAAATAAATAATGAATTAATTAAATTTTAACTAACTACTTGTTGTCTTGTTCCACTTAGAGGACGTGTCAATATGAAAGTTGGTTGGACAAACTATTTTTGTATTATTTGTGTTTCTGTACAAAAAAGTATTTTTACAGAAGTTTCTTTTCCCAGCAGTCAGGACCAGACAGCAGATCCATTTTAAAAGTTTCTATTCAGGTTCATAGACCTTTTGCCAACTTCCTGTCTCTGTATTTAAACTAGTTTCCTATACTGGCATTTAGTTTGATCTGATCCCAACTAATCAACTGTAAGACAAAGAATCAATTTCTGTGGAAAATACTATGAATGTTGAAAAGTAGTCAGAAAAAAAAAATCTCCGTCTGATGTAGGGAAAAAATATCTGCTCTTTGTTTGCAGCATTGTGTTCTACTTGTCTGTATTTGTTCATATCTGCATTCCACCTTTCTTCTTCATAATAGTTTATATAATGTTTGACTGAAGTCTTTGTAGTTTAAATAGATTTGTGGGTTCTCCTGAACAATAACTGGGCAGCAAAGATACTGTTATTATCTTTCTTTTTGTGCAGAGTTTGACTGACATTAAATACGGCTTCTGCAATAGCAATCATCCTTAATTATTCCACATACACTTGATTTAGGCTGGTTTTTTTAGGGTACCTGTCTTGTAGGACCGAGTTTTTTGGGGGGATAAAAAAATCTATTCAAAGTGTGGGACAACATGTCAGGTTGTGAGATGTTGGGATAAAGGGGGGAAATACAATGCCCAGTCCAAGGGTAAAACTCGATCCCCTAAATGGCTGTTTTACATTCTCGTCAGCCTTTTGGCATGAATGAAAACATTGTTTTCATCTTTTCTAAGCAAATGCATTGTTTGTGGCGCTAAGTCCTTTAAGAACTGGTAGTAAGAGCTAATTTCAGTGCTTTTTATAGAGCGGCACAACAGCAGTAAAACTGTGAAGTGAAATTAAAAGAAAATACTGTAATAATGTTTCAAAAAATAAAAGTGTATCGTTTGTGTTTCTATTGACTACACTATACTAACTACACTTACTTCTTTGCACTTCTTTGTTTTTTTACCCTTGGTTTTTCATGATGCTGTTTCTTCTTTAACAAACTTGTAAATGCCTTCATGGAACAATAAATTACTTTTGAATTTATATTACAAACAATTACTTATCAGGTTACTTTTGTACGCAATTGTTGAACCGGTATTTTATTTTTGGTAATCAGTTCTAAAGGGAGCTGAAAGGTTCCTATTTGCCAAAATAAGCGATCAATGACGGGACCAAAATATTCATCAGTCTCAACATTTCTGCCAATGCTCTTTAAGATACCAACAGTGCTTTCAATGAAACATTAACTTTATCGCTGTTTATCACATTTAAAGTTGAACATTTACAAAATGTTTTACGTTTGGAATAGAAACGGTTGCAACCTTATCACTTAGCATGATTTTTATTTTGTAACGGTCATATTAACTTTGCTGCTTGTCATGTACTGGGAAAGACTACAAACAGGAGGTCTATTTAGTTATGCAACGTCTTTAAAGCCTTTTGTGCTTGATGAAATTGGCTCTCTTGCTCTCTTTATAATAAAAAATTGAGGTGGACTGAATGAAAAAGATGAAAAAGAGAAATAAATGGATTACATCTAAGAGACTAGAGAGAGATGCCCCGCAGCTTCTGTTTATGGACACATCTGTCCCTGTTTTCTCCATGTAGTTCGTCCAGACCCACTGTTGTTTTTGGTTATTGTTGCTGGATCTGTACTGACATCAGTGAACGCTCAACATTTCCCTGAATGTCAAACAATGTCTTGGCTTTTAAATTGTTCCTTTCCCCCTGGTTTAGGTTGATGCCGCTTGTTCTCATGCTTTAACAGGTTTAAAGGCCTCCGAGGGGCTTCCTCGTAAGCAAGCACCAAATTAAGCACTTGTTAGTGCCAGCAAAGATGTTGCAGCCTTGTGGTTTGGATTCAGGATCCCAATTTACACGAGTTTCACTTTGTTTGAGGGCTAATAGGAAGCATGAAAGAAATGGGCAGAGCTGGCAGGTATCCAGTCATTAACATTTGCAGGGCAGAAAGTGAGTCATGGTTCCAGTAAGAGTTAAACATGCTTTCCTGTTAGCTGATTATAAGTCTGCACCTATTTACATGTCTGCTGTGAGGCTTACGAGAAACCCCTGTGTGCTTTATAGAGGATGATTATGGTGTTCCCTGATATACCTGTGTGGACTCATCAGAGCTGAAAACAGAGGCTCACATGCTTCGAGCGTTGTACAGCTCCTTTGATTTTCATTAACATACAGCTTCGATTAATTATTGAGACTTTACATGGTAGATTAATTTAAAGAGTAAAATTATTTGCAGATAGAAAGAAAAGTTTTCAAGTTTTTTTCCTTTTTTGTGTACAGATAAAACATAACAAAAGTGTGGCTTGCATATTTCCTAAAGTTAATTTACTGTGATAAAATCAGATCCAACACTGCCTTAAAAACTAATCTTACTAAAAAAAATAATAATTGCCCCGGTTTTGTGTTGTATAATTCTTTCTCTTAATGTTACTTAGATTTTTTTTTTAAACAGCATTTAACAACAAGTCAGGGATTTAATGTTGAAGCCCAGAATGAACATTAGCCAGATAATTCTGTGGTAATGGCAGAATCATGCTGTGGAGATAATTTATATGGTAATGAATCAAGCTTATGTGCTGCTCGATGTATGCCGGAAAACTACAAAAAACAGGAGCACGTTTCTCTTCTCTCCATCTATTTCTTTGCTCCTATTTTGGTTGTGGTTGAACTGTTCCAAACAATTAGAGCTCAAGATTTACAGCGAAAGGAGAGAAAGAGTTGATTCGATTGACTGAATGCTAACTAGATTTGCTGTCAGCAGTGCGATGTTATTGGCTGAACAGGCCTTTGGAGGAACACTTCTTTTAGGTTGATGAAATTGAACTACTGGGAGATTATTCTGTTTGAAAGGTAGAAGCAGTGAAGAAGATTTGTAGACATAAATGTCCATATAAATCTTAGAAGTATGCACAAAGTGGTAAGAAATGAAAAGCAATTTTGGGGAAAATATGCAGAGGCATAAGTGTCCAACATTCAATGGTTCCAACTCCTCTTTTCTATCCTTTAAACTGAACACCTTTGGACATTCACATTTCTAGCCAGAGCAAACAAGAAGATTTTGAGATATCACCTTGGGATTTCCAAACTAGGCAAGAGTTGTCACTGGAGAAAAATAGCAAGACAAATTTGATATTGACAGTTTAAAGGTTTTGGAGTAATTTGGACTAAACAACACTTTTCCTCTTGAAATAGAAAAAAAGTTGGCACCATGCAGCCTGAGCATAAAATAATGGTTCCCCTCAAACACTACTGTTCCAAAAACTATAAATTAAATAATGAAAGAACAATGAAACTTTTTTCTTTATGTCATACAGGATCTTTTTAACCTTTTAAAAGTTTTACTTTTCATGAGCGCCGTTCAAACATATGTTCTAATTTAGCTGATTATTGGATAATAAGATAAGGTGGAACCGGGCCAGGTCCCTGTGGCAGCACAAACAATGTACCTTAAATTACAAACAGTAAAAACAAAGAACATTTTCTTCTACAAAGCACAGTGATTGGATGAAGGTTGTCAAAACAAATCCCCGTTACCATGAAATGGCTTTTTATTTGCTCAAAGTAAAAGACTGAGTGCAGAGCCCTTGGGTTTATTTGGCACGTTTACTGAATTAGCTTTGTTTGTCTTTCAGGCTTGTACGCTGGCTCCAGCAATCCCCATCAGAGTGCCTCGGTGGAGCTCCTCTCTCATACCCCCAACTCTGCTTCCATCACAGAACTTCCCTCCCGACAGCTTCGGTTGGACCCGGACCTTGGAAGCCCTCTTCACCTGTCCCCTCTAGCATCCATGGATGGCACAAGGGATGGGTGAGTCCCCCGCCCCACCTCCTGGTGGATTAGCAAACAGTTTGCAAGTGTAGAAATGGGTCATACTCACTCAATATGGTCACTGTACGAGATTACAGAATTATAAATGTGTCATCAGGGTGGAAATCGATTAAAAAACAGTCTCTAAAAAAACGCTTGTCCTGAAAAATGAGGGGTAAAAACATACAAAAACAAACATTCATATGCATCCTGTCACATGATCAGAACTGACTCATTTTCAATGTTAAAGATTCATTCATTTAGGGACTCACTTCAAATGAAGCTCATCTTTCACCACCTAGCTCAGATGTCTCTATTAAATACAACTAGTGTTACTATTCAAAAGTAAAGCGACAACCAAAATGTAGGTTGTTTTCTTGATGTCAGATCCTATGGACTTTAGGCCTACATGTTTGCGATCCCTTGGAAGCGAAAAAATATTCTTCCAATCCGTGAACGCACCGGCCAACCATTAGTGTTACCAGTTTGTCGTAACAACAACACCCTTTGGTCTGGATGGTTTTAGAAATGATGACTTAATGTTGGCTGATTTTAACACCAGTAAGGTTTTTTTAAGGAAGGAAGAGCACAGAGATATAAAAAGTTACAGTTCAGTCAGAGCAAGACTTTCAGCAGATAACAGAAAGGCAAAGAGTTTTAGTATTAAGTATTTTTAATTTACTCTCTGCTAAACCATATGCTGGCTTTCGTAGGTTTTGGAAATTAATTAAACTAAATTAATGTAAAGATATAATATAAAGGTAGAGACATTTTCTGTATCATTAGCCCTGATAACTTGTCCAATTACTGACACTAGATGATCAGTTTAACATTTAGTTAGTTTAGTTTAGTTTAGTTTATCCATAAGTCCCTACCACAAAACAGACTATTTTCCTGGGATCCACACCATAACCATTACGTTAAAATCATGGTATTAATGGTATCAAGGGTTAACAACATTTTATTTTTGACACTGTTCTTTTATCTTCTCTTAAAATAGTTCTTACAGAGAAAAAGGTATTATTATAGGTCATTCTTAGTTTTAATTACTTGTAATATACCTGTAATATCCCTGTTTAGGAAAGCTACCGCTGTAAACAAACAATGAGTTAATACTTTAGAATGAATCAATTTGGTGGACTTAGAGGGAAGGAAAAAGATTCATAAATCCCTTGTCTGCATACAAATAATTACAAAGAGGATAAAGTGGAGCCACAGCTGGAACACGTGTTGCTAAAATCAATACATTTAAAAACTGATTACATATGAATAATAGCACTATTCATATGTTTAATTGTTGCGCAGTCCCAAGTTGAGCAGGGGATCTGAAGAAATAGCAAAGAGTAATTTTGTACTTCACCCGCCTTGAAGTGTCCTCATTAATCCATTACACAATTGTCTTGCATAATTTGTCAGTCCTGCCTGCAAGTAACTAACTTCATAACTGTGTAGGTTAAGCAATACTTTGTAACCTCTCTCCATTGTTACACTTTTCACCCTCTGCTTTCTTTGTCTTTCTTTAATTTATCCTCTTGAACTCTCTAGGATCAGGTTAGGCCAAAGCCTCATGGTCCTGCTGAGACAACCGTTTGGCTTTGTTTCTGGAAACAAAGTGCATGATATCTACAAACACCCCTCACGGGAAGAGGGGTAGCTCTGGTCAACACAAGGTTGACCAAACAAACAACACAGCGTTGACGCATGACCAGCTCTGTAATGGGTCGAACCCAAATTGCGCTTGCATAGGAGTAAACTGTAAAGCCCTGTGACGGTATTATCCGGTTCCTCCTCAGCAGGGTTTCACTTAAATTACAAAGAGTGCATATTGTTCTGTTTTACTGAAGGTATTCATGCTTAATTGACTATACTGCTTCCATTGATCAGTATCAGTCAAATTACATAAAAACTAAACAATAAAATGCATTTTATTATAGTATCATAAAACATCATGGGTTTTTGTCATAAGTAGAAGCATATGTCAATGAAACCTTCTTGAACACTCATGGGCCACTTTATTAGATACACTGGTCAATTGCTCATGAAATCAACTGGAAATTAGCCAATCAATGGGCAGTGCTGGGCACGCCCGGATTGGCCATAGGGTGAACCGGGAGTATTCCTGAAGTGCCGGCCTAATATTGGCCTGCTGGCCTGCGTCTCTGTTTAAAAAAAAAAAGAAAGTCTGCAGGCAGTGCAAATATCAGATAGACAGACCAGCGCTGGAACAAGCCATAGAGGCAGTCAAGCCAGCGGCATATGAGGAGGGAAAGAGGATTGGTTTATTTCGATTAAGACCCGCCCCAAACGTCCGTATCAACCACACAGGTGTGGAGGAAGGGTTGTGGCGTGTGTCTGTTGACGCCAGCTCACGCAACGAGCGAGCGGTGCAAGAAGTGGGGAGAAGCGACTCGGGTCTCACGACGGGATAAAAGGAACAGAGAGGGATAGAGACAAAAAGAGAAAGGCGCAGGAGGACGACTGGGCACAATGCAGATTTATTTATTCAGTCCCCCCCCTGTTGCCATTAAAGATTACAAGTAAGTTTTAAAAACAAAACAGGCGCACACAAAATGCTGGTACAAATATTATTTTAAGGTTAAATATATATATTTTTTAATTTAATAATATATTTCTACCAAAAATGTTTTGTTTAAAGTTTAAACAGAGACCCCTAAAGGAACTTGAGGCTGCACACATTCAGTCTACAGTGTAAATATGGAGCCTATATAGGTTTGGACTAGAAATTAAGATAAGGACTGGGAAGTTAAAATCACTGATTTACAAGCCACTTTATTATTATTATTACTATTTACTTTTTAAATTATTTATTTGTCCAGTTAATCGGATATAATCCTATCATTACCATGTATATGAGTACAAGGCCAAATCAGTGAGACAGGCTACATAATCTTACTGTATGAAATACACCTTATGGAAAAACTGTAAACATAGGTTTTTCCATTCAAAGGTGGTGATGGTGATTACACCAGTCCTGCTGGTACCTCAGGACAAGTAGAGCATTTGGGAGAACTTACAAAACCATTTCAACAGTAGAGCAACAACACATGAACACTACCAGACGCTAGCTTAGACATAAATGCCTCTCAACTGTAATAATAGGTTTCTTTGCAATTTGGCGCTTTTCTATTAAGTGATTAAGTTGTTAAATATTTCTATCTGCTGCTGATTTGCTGTTATGTATCCCAGATCAAACATGAACATTTGTGTATTCCCACCTTGGATTTAATGTAGGTTGGGGTTCATTAGTATTCCTTGACTATGTGCCACTGAGGCATTTGGTTTTTTACATGATTTTTACTATGTAAAGCTCTAACTTAGACACTTATTATTGTGTAAAATCTTTATTATCTTAGTACTATTGCATTAACAGCAGTAAAGTTGCTGTATATTACAACCTCTGAAATATCTGAAAAAAAGAGAAAATATCAGGTTGTGTGAAACAACCCCCCCCACAGATTTGTCCACTTTGTGCAGTGTCACAACTGTTTGATGCTATCAAATAAATATATGCCATAGACACTAAGGGAAGCTTTCCACGCCTTTTTCCCACAAAGAATTAAGGTGTCTCTAAAGACAAAAGGAGCGTATAAGGAAGGTATCCTAAATCAAGTGATCAATAAGTGTGACATTGTCATTCCAACTTGGATTCAGATCTTTAGCCCTGCTTTACATTACACAGATAATACGAGAAACCTGCAAAAGTTCAACTATGATGCAAAAGGATGTTTGGAAGATGTATCACCCTTCCTTCTCATGTACCTGTTTTGATCAATGTTTCCTATTAGAACTGATGTTTTCCTCATAGAGCCAACACAGCAGAGTAATGGAGCCCGGGTGTTATAGTGTGAACTATACAAAAGAAGGAGTATAAAACCGAAGACAGAGAGCTGTTAAAATGTACAATATATATATATATATATATATATATATATATATATATATATATATATATATATATATATATATATATATATATATATATTGGGAAATATTGCGTTAAATAGGAGGTCTTTGAAGATGTTAGTAAAAGCGATTATTTCACATAATCGTTTTTTGTTGTTGTTGTTTTTCAACGTGATTCACACATTAAATAAATAAACAGGTGACAGGGGTTTAATAATGTTCTTGTTTTAAGTGTTTTTTTTAAATCCTGGTTTGACCTGCCGGGTGTCAAACAAACTAGTTGTCTGTCTGACTGATTTACTTTAACTTTACTGCTTACATTCCAATGGCAAACTATATATCTTTATAACAAATTGCCATGGTTTTATGTCAAATGTAATGGGCACACAGAGAGAATTGAAAGGGTAAGAAAGGAAAGGGAGAGAGGTGGCAGTTTGAACAAGTTTGAAGAAGAAGAGGGAGATAAGAGTGAGAGAGAATGACACAGAGAATACAAGACAACACCATTGGGGGAGATTGAACCACCCTCACCCCACATCCACAATCCAAAAGCCTGAGGGGCATCCAATGACCAGCGATCAGACTAGCCATACACACAAAGACACATGACACCACCGGGCGGAGGCATCTGATGGAGGGATGTGATGAAGGAAAACAGGCCTCAATTTCAGTGGAGGACCCAAGATGTTCCAGTAGAGGGGGCAGCCAAAGGCCTGACGGATAAAACAAGAACCTACAGACACAATCACATGTTTCCATCTACATTCGCCAACATAAAAAGACACTCACAACCACTCAGCTGATTTAAACACATACAAACACCCACTTTCACTCCCCATACACAATCTACACGTCAAGGTCCATGTAACCACAAGTCAGCGGACAACCAGGCCCCAGACGAGGGAGGGGCTTTCATTCATTCTAGGATGGAATTCAGGAGCTTTTTTATTTACTTGTGTTGTTGCATGTGGAAGGTGAGGTACTTGTATTAGTACAGGAAACATTAATGACTACTTGATCTACGTGATCAGGAGCAGACCGCTAAGCATCCAGTGCAAACTGCAGCCAGGCAGCTGCGGTGGAAACGTTGCGACAGCCTCGAAGCATCTGGAAACTGGTGTGTTGTGTCAAACCTTGAAAGTAGGTGAACACTGTCAAAATTACCTTGCGGTTTCTGCAGCACTTTAGTTAACAGCATGCACAATTACGAATGTGAGGACAGTGAAAAGGACCTGAGTAAGGGGATACTGAGTTGCTCACAAGGGGTGACATATTGGATTTGAGACATTGGTCCTGTTAATTTTTGGTTTCTTGATGGGGAATATGTTTAACTTAAATCCCTAAATATGTAATCTAGCATGTTCGCATGGATCTTCGTGTCTGTTTTTATCATGAACATGTTTCAGAGGTGCTGATGAGACTGCAGAAATTTCCGCATTTACCAGATTTAGTCAAATAAAGATGTTTAACCCAAAACACACACACGTTACGGCATTCTAGTTTCATAATCATGCAGCATGAATGGTGGGTGCTTTACGTAGTCAAAAAAGAAAGTGACCTGCATAAGACTTCTACTTACATTTGCCCGAAGATGTAGTGTTTGATTCACATGTTTTAAAGCCTCTGGTATTGGACCTGCTGCCAAAGTCAACATCAACCGCTGCACTTGTTTTTCCCAAAAGATTTCACAGGACATTAAACATTTTTAGAAAATTATCAAACTTAACCTGCCTCTTGTGTGGTAGCCTCTGACCTCCTGGTTAAATGTGTTTTCTCTAGCTCAAATTACCCATTTAGTCAATTTTTACTCCGGCGATGCAAGAGTCATTTTTCTAAGGCTAATATTAAGATTACGCCGTCAGAATGGATTTGGCAGTCACCACAGCCCAATCATTGGGGAGGCTGTTTGAGAGATGGGTGGTAAATGTTGTGATTCACTGCTGTATCCTATGTGGTTATATAATTAAGGGAGGTTGGTGGGGGCTACCTTCACCTGCGTATTGATATTAGAGCCCCTCTGTAAATATTAGTCTGGGGTGGTTTGATACCTTGGCAGTGATTGACGTGGGCTAATTGAATTAAAGTGGCAGCACAGAGCTACATTAAGTTCCTGTTCTGAAGGGAGTCTTTTATAAGCATGCACTTTCTGTTTTCCAGCCATTATCCTTGCAAAAATCCTTTAAAATGAAGTTTAGCGCTATAAACCATAAGAAAACCTTTTTTTTTCTTTTTTTTTTGAGGTAACAGTCATGGCAGCATGCGGTCAGTCACTTATTTTGCTGTCCACAGTTGGTGCTAGACTGGTTTCTGGGATCAAACATTACCAATAGAACTAGTACAGTATTATGGTTCTTACACATTACTTTAAAACAAAAGTGTGTGTTATGAAATACTAAAAACATGACATGTCTTCTCTAAAATCAGGTGATAAGCCGGGTAACAAAGCAAATGGCAAAGTGAAGACACAGCTATAAAACTAGGGTTTAGATTAGTTTAATAACTGAAGAACATGGATGCAGATTTTTTTCTGTAAAAGTTTCTCAAATTAAATGAATAATTGATGAAAAATTGTTCAGTAAAACAAACAGAATTGACTGTAAGAATTTGCTATCTTCTGCTATAAGTATAAGAAACATTTAGGCTCTTTATTGTTTAATTTCCTAAAGTAACATTTAACATCATGTTATGAATAATTATTCTAGATTTAACTCAAAATGTAGAATAAACTACAACTGGATGGTAGCAGTCAGAGTTTGAAGGAGTTCACAAAACTGTACTCAAGGAAATGTAGCACTGCTTCAACATTCATTGAAGAAGGTAAAAAAGATTTTGAGAGAAAGGCTACTCAGCTGTTGAGTATATAGTCAGAATATCTGATTTAATATTTTAAATGTTATCATCACACAGACACATGGTATAAAGTTATGTGCAGATTCTGGTACTTTAAACACACATAATTACACAATGTTACAAAATGTAAAAAGAATCACACAATGTTCCAAATAATTTTTTTGTATAAAACTTATGAAACTACTTATTATTTAAATGTTTTAGAACAGAGCAAAACACTTAAAGTAACAATATATATTGTTTACTGTACCTTATTGATGTCCAAAAATCTTACCAGGTTTAGCAGAAAATAACAGAAATACAGCAAAGCCTGCATAAACTTTCACTACTACTACTAAAATCACTACTTATACTAAATCGAAACCCACATGACCAGCATGCTTTTGTAGTACAGGCAAGGTGGACAGATTAAAATATAAAAGCCAATCAAAACCATGTAAGGTAATCAGCCAAAAAGAACATCTGTGTGCACCAAAGAACATCTGTGTGCACCACAACTACTTTAAATCCATTCAACAACAGCCAACACAAAGTCTCTAGAAACCCATTTTTCAATTGACGCTATACTGTAGTAGCAATTTTGAGACCGAAACATTCCAAAACCTCCGTTGCCAAATATTTCCAGCTTTACCTTGGGGCGAAGAAAACTCTAACATATATGAAGGTATAGCTGAGAATCTGTACTTTACAGAAGTATGAAAGTGTAACAATGTGGCTTTAAAGCAAATTAAGAGTTCTGTGCTGAGTAGCGTCCTACAAGTAATCAATACATGTCTAGTTTTAAGTCATTTTAATGAGAGGCATGAGAGAGCATTTTAACCTTTTTTCTTCACCCTCAATAAAAAGAAATTTGGTGGTTGGGACATATTTATATTTAGGAAAAACCACCCATCACTATATTAAGACAGCAGCTGACTTTGAGGACCTATAACTAAACCATTCTTCTATTATTACATTTACATATATTTAACATCACAATATGAATTATTATTCTAGATTTACCTATAAATGCAGCATAATTATATTAGTTTTTTTGCTTTGGTTACTGAAAAAAAATAACAGAACATTAATATGGTGATGTATTTTGCTCAAAGATGTTTCTAGGTTGTTGCTTTATTATATTTATATACTGTACATCAAAAAACTTACCTATGTCTACTTAAAACGATATGTGAAAATTAAATTAACTATGCAGAACTATGCAGCAACACCGATTTAATTCCATAACTAGAAACAGAAATGTTTCCAACAATCTGCGCCAAATACGCTTCTGTCATCCATCAGGCTTAGGGGTTGGCTACAAAGGGGGAGATGAGAGGAGGATTGTAGGGTCTGATCCCAAGTGGGACAGTTAGCTAGAGGTGAAACGAAAAAGAACGAGACACAGGGCAGAACAGTTCATGAATCTTGTAGCCTTTGTCTTTCTCAGCCATCCATCCACACAAGGAGTAACTTCTTTTTAATGTGACGCGATGCGATGTTTATAGACAGCAGTTCAGATGATGTTTGCAACTGCATGTCTGAGTGCAAAAGTGTCCAAAGTGCAATGTACAGAATGTGTCTTTTAGTTTCTAAATCTTCCTATTATATCTTTTTATTTTTTATATATTTGTTAAAATTTACACTTGAGGGAATATGGTATAAATATTTTACAGGTTTGGATATTGAAAAAAACAACAGATGAAGAAAAGTTTGGATGTTCAATTGTATTTATTTTCTTACATTCAACACAGAATAAATATTTAAATCTCTAAAAGGAATATTTTTTTCCATCAATTTCTAAAAAATGACCTTTTCAATCTATCCATCCATCAAGTTGTTGTTGTTTTTCGCCTGAATACTGTGTATACTAAGTTTTTTTGATTCTTATCAATATTTGTGGTTACATGAACAATGACATAAAAACATGCTATTTGCAAAATATGTAGAAAGGTTGCATTTAAACTTTTTCCCACCCTGGATCTCCTCTGCTTTTGTAAAATAATTCCCATCAGGTTTTATACTTTCTCCCTTTCATTTACTCTTTATCTGCACATTGAACGCATCATATGGCTAGTAACCAAACTGCTTTGTCATTCCATGAAGACTGGAGTGGGTTAGGTAATAAAAAAAAAGTATTACTGGACAATCAGTAAATAATGAATTTCAGGATATAGATGAACATGGCAAATTAAAGATTCTCCTCATACTTGGAGCCTGAGTCGCTTTTAGGCCAGCCAAACAAGCAAAATCAAGACACGGAGCAGCTGGCAGTGATTAGCTTATGATTCACTTTAGTTGCACATAGAGGCAGCTTGTAAAAATATGAACAGTATAACTGTTTCCTGAGTTTGCGCTGACAGCAGGTCCCAGGGGAACAGTGCTCTCTGCAGGAACACATGGCTGTGCTCTGGAGCCGGGCCAACACATGAATTAGTAAAGATTGCTCACAGCTAGCTTCTTTTAGGCTGCAACCGAACAAGTTGCTGCAAA
>JAVLVB010000724.1:154022-209503 GCA_032876305.1 Orestias chungarensis
TAAAGAAAATACATCAGTGTATCCTCTAAAGAAAATACATCAGTGTATCCTCTAAAAAAATACATCAGTTGGTTTTAGTGTATGATCACATGGGAATTACAGTAAAAAAGCTTCTTGCATAATTACAACACGTATATTACCCATACAATGATTCATATTTTTTAATTCCGTCCAATTCTTTATATTGACTTCGCTTTTAATCCCTTTACTTTAATATTTAAAATGTCAAGTTTAATTTTCAGTTTCCATTAGTTTGGCATAAGTAAAATCTTTTAAAAAGTGTAAAATAAATCTAAATGGTACAATGATTTTCACGTTCTGCCAAAAATGTCCCAATCCGCTCAAGGTTACAGGAATTCATGATGGTTGTGCACTTAACCTTTGAACACATTAAAATCCTTGCAGCACTTTGCGAGCGAAATAAAGACACATGCCTGCATTTTAATCTTTAAAACTTTTATTATAAGTAGAGAAATCAGGTTATTTTTTACGCAGTAGGTTAAAGTAGAGCGAGACAGAGAAATGTGTAGTACAAACATCTAAAAGGATTAACATGATGTCCTTTAAAAACATGTGTATTTAAAACATGATATAATAAAAGCATACCTGACTAATCCTTTATCTTTTGCTCCCCATTGATTTGATACAGTGAAAACAAAGAAGCTCTGACACAAGTACAGACTAACTACTTTCCTCCTTCACTGTCTTAAAGAAGGAAGTAAGGGAGAGCTGTCTGCCTCCGTCCTCACATGCAGCTATTCTATTCTTTTTTGTTTGCTTTACCGCCATGTCATGTTTTAGCTCTTCAGACTTTCGTCTTTTTCCATCCTACGGGAGAGAAGCAGAGACAGTGTTTGCTGATTATACAATGTTTGGCTTTACTTTAGAAAAAAAAAAGGATTCAGAGAAACCAGAATCAGAATCACTTTATTGCCATTAAAAACAGGTTTACACACTAGGATATATTGTTATGACAATAAAGTAGAATAAGATAGCCAAAATACTGTGGCTACTTTAAACCAGAGTGGTTTATTGCTCATGAACCTGATGGGTGTGGGGAACAAGGAAGACTTTTCAAGTCTAGCTCAAGCTGTATGTTGAGGTCAATTTTCAAGAAAAAAAACTAAAACTATTAAATACTGTTAAAATTGCCATTATTTAAAAGCGTGATCACACACCCATTAGAATATGTTTTTTCAAACACCAAGCAGGATCCCAGTGCAAATATTAAGGATAAAGAGAAGCCAACGTTAAAATCCAATTTTTCCTTACCTTTGAGGATTTTTCCTTTAAACTGTCCACAGTATCAACAAGCTTAACAATCTGTAGACAAGTGAGGAAATTACCAAATAAAATTATTCTCACAGAATATATAATTGCAACCATTGTCTTATTTAATGACCAATTTAATGACCATAAAGTTTTATTATTCCAGTCATAAATGGAAAACCAAAGAGAAATTGTTTGAGCTTGAAGTATAACATTTACCAAGGTTGAACTTGAATATATTGCTATGGTTAATATAGCTTTGATTTTTAAAGCATAAATAATCTAAATAAATAAGTACACTCCACACCATCCCCTTCATTCAAAGCACCAACCTTCTTCAGCCCTGTGGACACAGCAGCTTCCTGTAGGCCAGATCTGGTGAGCCACTGCTCCTTTTCAGTTTGTGTCCCTTGTGTATCGTCCCTCTCCTTTAGGCACAGTCTGTACACCATGTAGGTCTGATGAATGTGGGAGAAGATGTGCACCACCTGAAGGCAGAAAGTGAGGACAGCTGCACAAAAAGCTCCGGCTCAGCAGAAAATTGGATGAAATCTTGGTGGTAGAGATACACCTTACTTCTCCCACATACTGGAGCAGATGTTCACTCAAACAGGTTTGCAGTATTCCGCAGACTTCTTCGCACAGCGCCTTCTTCTGTTTTACCTCATTTTCGTTCTTCGGCAGCAGAAGACTTGGAAACTCCCATAAACCTGCCAGCAAACCTACAAACAAAAACACCATGGGCTAATTTTGCATTAAATCAATCACTCAGTGGTATTTTTCCAGGACTTCTAGCAAAAGAAAACAACAAACAATGAGGTAAGTCTATCAGAATGAAAGAACTGGGTGCCAGGTCTATGCACTGGCAGAACGGACCTTTGTTTGGACGCTGAACAAGCAGGTACTCCTCACCACCGACTTCTTCTCCCGGTCTGGTCACCACACACGTCAGCGTTCGCTCAAGCCGAGGAGCTTTCTTAGCTGGCTTTCTTGGGAAGTTCTGAACACCCAGCTGATTGTCCCATGGCTCCAAGGGACACAAGGAACAAACTCCACTGTTTACTGAGGAAAAGTTGGAAGTTGTTTTTTTTGTTTTCTTAAAACAAAGGATTAAACTCATGTACGAGAGTTCAGCTGGTTTGCAGAGGTGACTTACTGCAGTCCTCAATATCAGGCATGTCCAACTTTCCTAAAAGCTTCGCAGCATTGTGCTCCTGTATGGCATTAGCCTGCGTAAACAGAAGCAGTTCTTACTTGACTGAATTTCAGTCTGAGCTCGTCTGAAACGGTGAGCCAACCTTATGATAGGAGCGGCAGTGAGAATGGACAGGACACTGGCTGCACAGTGGTCTTTTGGGGGTGCAGACTTGTGCTCCCAGCTCCATCATGGCCTGGTTAAAGTCTCCAGGTCTCTTTGAGTCGATCAGCAAATTGGCAAGATTCCTGCAAAAAAATAAAATAAAAAATAAAATCACCAGAGGATAATAGGGTACAGAAACAGTATACAGAATATTTTAGCTGTAAATTGAAATCTTACCATAGAGCCTCTGTTACTGCAGGACTCGTACTATTCGCCCCGATGGCCCTCAGGCGACACAGCACCCGAATCACGTTCCCATCCACGGCTCCCATTACCTGAGCAACAGAGATCCTATAAGGGACTGGTGACGAATCATAAAAATATTTTAAAATAAAACGTATTCTGCTGATTCCTATTAATGTGGTGCCAAGTTTCACACAGGAAGGTGTCCAATACCTCAAAGACAGCATGTTTAAGAAAATACTGACCTTTAATAAAAAATAAAAAAACTCTACCTATTGCTTTGTGAGATGTTTAGATGTTTGAAAACTTCTTCCTAACAAAAGTCTTCCGTACAATTCTCCACAGCTTTCTCCCTCATTCTTTCTCCTTACTGTGTCTTTGTGATCTCGTTTGTTCATAGATGTTTTCTCACAAAACCTTCTAAGGGATTTAGAAAGGCAGCTGTGCCCATAAAGAGATTAGATTATCACACTGCAGTGGATTCTATATATGGGTATCAGATTAACAGAGTGTGAATAGAAATTTTTATGCGTAAAGCACATCTCAAAAAATTTAATTTTTATTTCCACCAAACAAGCATGCACTGTTCTTTGTGAGTCAATCACTGAAATCTAAAAAAGGTGATAAATGATTTTGCAAAGCACTCAAAATTGGGCCCCCTATTACTTGACTACCATCTATACATCTGCCGTTTATTTTTACTGTGTCAGAGAGAAGGGTAACATTAGATTTCTACGTCAAACGAAATCTGCTGAAAGTCTAATTCACATCTCTCTTACCCTAAAACTGAATTGGAACTGGTGGGTTGCAAAATAACCGCTCTGACTGCTACCCATCACTTTTAAATGGAAAAAGTTTAAACCAATGTAAAATTACGAAACTTTATTTTTCCTATTTTGACGGATAAACCGCTATTACAGTGATGTTAGAGGTTAGTGGTAGACCAACCTCTCCTAGAGCAATAGAGCCAATAGCCGCAGCTGTGTAGCGTCCCACACCAGGCAACTGTTTTAGCAAGTCGGCCACAGTCTGGGGCATCTGTCCCTTCCGCTCCGAGACCACCTGAAGGAAAACGACCGATAAAACAAAATAATCATATCATGCACAGGTTGAAGGGTTAGGTGTACGTTTCCAGGGTTACTGGAAAAATAGAGACAATAAAAAAAAGTACGAAAATATCCGATTATGGACACACCTTCAGCGCTCCTTGGTGCAGCCGTCTTCCACGCGAGTAGTAGCCGAGGCCCGCCCACATCTGATTTACCTCCTATATATCACAATAAAAAGAACACATTAGATTAAAAAAAAAAAATCACTTAATATGTTTTAATATGATTTAAATAATTACCTCAATTGTAGCAGCAGCAAGATCCTGCACCGTGGGCCACCTCTAGAGTGTGAAGCATGCAGCATTTAAATTACAGTAACTGTAAAGTATTGTAGACACCAACATTTAATAAGCGCACCGTCATCCATCTGTTGTAGTAGTCTATCACAGTGGCAACTTGGGTCTGCTGCAGCATTATTTCTGAAACCCACACTGAAAAAAAAAACACAAAAAAAGTTTTTGGTTCAGCTTTTGTAGTAATTAGGAAATATGCAGCGTAATACTTTTTGAACTTGCATTTTTCTTTTTTGAATGCACCATTTTTATTACCTGCATATGTCCTGATGTTAATGTCCGATTCTGTCATAGCCTATAGAAAACATGCAGAGTCAGATATTTTAAGTTGAGTTTATTTGTATTGTAAATTTCAGCAATAAGGTATTTCAAAGTGCTTTATTTGTTCATTTAAGAATAAAGCTCTATATTGGTCAGCAGTGAACCCTGGGAAATGCATTATAATTAGTTACTAAGTTCAAAAATAGTTTTATATTCAACAATAAATCCTCATAATGCATGCAAAGCTGAAGCTGACCTGTAACATAATTGTTTCTGTGATTTGTTTGAGGTAATTCAAATAAAATCCATGCTGTATTTTTGCTGTCTTAATGCAAACGTGTACACATAAAAAACATACTTTCGGTTCTACATGATGGCATTAGTACTATGTGTATGTGTACACGTGAAAAAAAAAACAACATACATTGAACATTTGCTTGCATTTACAATAAAACAGAATCTAATATTTGTTTCAATGAGAATCAGTTACCAGGGTCCTCCATGGCAGCTCTCTCTTGTTGCTGTCATACCAGCGCAGGAGCTGCGATCGCAGCTGCACAACATCTGCAGGATCGGAGAATGTGTGGAATAAAGATGGAGATGAAGCCACGGTTGGTTCTTGATGGGATGGAGAAAAAAAAAAAATAAAAAATTTATACAAAAACCCCATTACCGGCAAATTCAAGCTACGATCAAAATTCTAAAGGCATCTTTAGACTTTTAGGCTTATTGTTAAAATAAATTATGACCCTGACATTCATTACAGGATTCCAGACTCAGCAGTCCATCCTTGTATTGTTGATGTCCAATTAAAAGTTTCATTTTCTTTAAATTAAGATCATCTGAGTGAGGAGAGAGGCTGATTTTAAGATAACTCATCCTCAGCATCCTCAGGCCAATATCAAACTTGGGCACTTATTTTGTATAAACACAGCATTTGTTAAATTATTTTTATCCCCCATAATGTACAAGACATGTCGGTACTGTTGCAAATGACAGCAAACATTTAGGAGTAAATAACAGTTGCTTGCACCGACTTGTAAACCTGACACTACTCTCTAGATTTATTACATTATCATTGTACCTTCTTTTACAGATGTTTTTGACTTCTTCCGGGTTGGGATAGTCGTTTCCGCCATCTCCATTCGGCATTTTTTCCCCCTAACTACAGCTGAACGTAACCTGCTCATTATCAAACACTGCGTGCAGGAGAGAAACACTATCCAGTCATTAAAAAGAGCTGTTACTTCATGGGATGTCTTGCAGCCGCCGCCATTTACATCCTCCCGCTTCTGCTTGTCCAATCAGCTGTGAGGAGAAGCAGACGTCACATCCGGTAGGCGGGTCTAAGTGAGTTTGGAGTGAGTGCTGATTTTCAAGCAAACAAAAAAAAGGTTTCTGTATCCTATTACGCTTGGTTACAAGAAAGCTGTTATTTTATGAATATTTATAAACCCTCTTAGCAATCAAATGGTTTAGAATTATATATATTCAGATTTACAATTTTTTTTTGTTTTATTAATTTCTTGTAATGTTTGTTTTGAATAAAATTGGTTGGAAATCAGTTAGAATCCAAAATATGTTAGAAAACTGCCAATAAGAGTGAGGAATAGATAAAAGCAGGACTCGCACTCCATTCTTTGCTTCATTTGGTTCTTCCTTATGATGTGCTAAGTGGAGTCTGGTACCGATGGTTAATGTCACTCTGTATCTTTCCCATTTGCTTAATTGTAAAATAATTATTTTAACATTAAATCATGACTACATGACTAGGTAAATACTTTGCTGGTTTTACTGGTTGGGTCTCGGAACTGGATAGAACGGACCTGGAGGAAGTAAGGGGTCAAAACCCACTTCCACAACAGCCTGATATGAGAGCGGAATCGCTTGTCTGTTTGCTTCTATTCATGTAAAAGCTGTCTGCTTTGTTTTGTTGAAAGCTGACAGCTTTATCGTCGTCCTCTTTGGGCTGGGATTGGCTCACAATCATTAAATTGATCTCTGTGTCAATTTTTTGATAGGCAACACTACTGTATACTGTTCTCTCACTTACTAGCAGGAAACAGACAGAAAGATCCAGATTGCTTTTAACTGTGGTGGTTAACTGGGGGTTTAACACATCTCTTTTAGGTGTGGTAATTAGTTTTTACTGGAGATGTCACTTCCCTACTTTCTTCACTGGCTTATTCTTGGATAACTTGTTCAGTTCACTTCTTATAGTTACTACAAATATTGAGCTTCGGTAGGTTTGTGTACATCTTATGTAAACCATGCATATTGCTGGTACTCAGCAGAGAATTTGCAAAAAAAGAAAGAAAGAAAAACCTTTTGTGAATTGTTCCAATCATAATCTGAACAACAGCAAATAAATGTATTTCTGTATCTGCTTAATTCTGTTATATAATGCTATAATGAACATGCATGAGAATATTTTGTTTTTTTCCTCTTTTACGCAGAATATTATCAGTAAAATTAAAGCAAATAATTTTTCTGTGGCCTTCTTCTGGGGATCAGTTTTGCTAATGGTAAGTAAACAGTATAATTTCTCAGTAAACTGTATCATTACTATACAAGGTATAATGCTCAGAGTTACTTGAAATACTATCTATATTGTCATATTTGTCTAAAACCATGCTCTTTGAATGTATTTATAACTGATTTTTTGTTATTTTAAATAGTTTTTCATTGTATATAATCTATATAATTACTTGTATATTATACACTGATATTTTTTTCTGTTCATAGACCTCAAGTAAAAAAAATCTATTGCTGCATTTTTTTTCCAGAAGGTAACGAAGACGGTTCAATCACACTAGGAAGCGGTAAACATCACTCTGAGGGTCGTGTGGATATCTTTCACAGAGGAGCATGGGGGACTGTGTGTGATGACGACTGGGGCATTAATGATGCACATGTCAGCAGCTTCATTACCCTGGTGCAAAATAAGCTCTAGGATCTGCTGCTTTTGGCCAAGGTAATGCATTTAACACCTACTAAAAATCCATTTTAGGGCAGAAAAAGTTAACAGATTTTACTGGGATCAAAAGCATTTTTTAAATTAGTCTAGTAATTTGTTATTTGTCTTTTTTTATATTTTATTTGTTAAGAAGTGGAAACATCTGGATGGATGACTTAGGCTGCACTGGAAGTGAAATAAACCTGCATCAGTGCACGTTTGGGGGATGGGGAGTTAAGAACTTTGGCTTTTCGGAGGATGCTGGCATTAGGTGTGAAACCGATGAATCTACCAAAACCATCTATCTTATTTTATATGACAAACAGAAAACACACTTAAACCATTTTACTCATTGTGTGCATGTTGCCAGACCCAGAGGATGACACAAAGGACCTTACCCCTGAAAACAGTTTTTACCACAACAAAACCCTCCCAGAGAAGCGGGGGGAACTGTTAGATAGTGGACATGACTGCGACTTAAACATATCAGTGATCAACACCGTTAAGATGGTCTTCGCTCACAGGGTAATACTCTTTGTGAACCTGGATCTCAAAGCTTCAAAGCCAGATTTTCACAGACTCATCATCAGTGTTGCTTTGAATGTAATGAATATGCAATGACATTTTTCAGGTATAAACAACTCTGATTTCTGCAATAGCACTTTTTACTTAAAAGGCTTTTATTTTTCAATTTTGCAAGGTACTGTGTAAAATAATTTGTTTTATACAAATTATGAATATGTTGTATTGCAGATACTTCTACACTAGACAAGTTAACTTCACGATACCTTCTGCCTACTGCATAATCAAGATGGCTATTTTAATCCGTGGCCCATCATTATCAGTGACTTGTGTGATACTGGCGATGTGAGGGTCACATATTGTATAAATTGAGTCCAGATTGTAGTGGGGAGGTGGCATGACATAGAGTAATACTAGCATTGAACTTTTGACATTATTATTTGACCTGTACAGTGAGGTCACAGACTGTGATACCCATCATAACCAGTGAACTGTGTGAAAATGACTATTTGGGGACAATTTTATTTTAAATGAGAGCAGAGCTGGGGGGCAGAAATACTATAGCCTCAACCGTTTTGAACCCCCTCCCCGCCCAAGTCCTTGGAAACATTTATTTATCGTCACCGATTTATTGAACTATGGGTTAATAGTGGGTTTATACATCTAAACGATAGAATAAAGGCATTCAATGGTGCCGGAGCTGCACATGCACGCATATTGCCTGGCGGGACTTCTTCCAGGGAACTTTGCAGGCTGTTGCGTAGTAAGCACATCCTCAAAGACAAAAAGATCAACAGCGGCGTTAAAAGCGCAGGCGCACAAAAAACAAAACAAAAATGTACATGTAGTGCCAACGTGCACCAACTGTCTGTGAGTAATATGCGTGTGGGTGCAAGGGAGAAGGCGCAGCGTTAATCCATCCATCCATTATCCGGCCCGTTTATCCTTGTGGGGTCGCGGGGGGTCTGCTTTTGCCTATCTTCACCTGACATGGGCAAGAGGCGGGGGTATACTCTGGACAGCTCGCAAGTCCATCGCAGGGCAACACAGAGCAATGTAAAATAATGAAAACGCTGAAATCCGCTGTTGTTAATGTATATAGTCTGTTCTTAGGTTGTTGTGGTCACGTTTGTGTTAATTTACAGTTCCAAAGGTTTGTTGATGCATGTCAAAATCTGTCTGGGTGAGAGCGAGAGCGCAATATTAGGCCAGTTTGTCTCTTTTGAAATATGGAAATCTGTCATTTTGTTATTGTAAAAATCTAATTTGATCATTTTGTTTTTTGTGCAGTTTCTGCAGTTTGTTGAATTTTAAAAATTTCCCTACGCATTATTGCATTATTGCTAATTATTTATTTCTTAAAAGAAAAATCATATATATATATATATATATATATATATATACACACATTAACTCAGTTAACTGATGCTACATCAGTTAACAGTTTAAAACCCATGCCTCTGCTACCCAGCAGGTGGCGGTATAACAGAAACATGAGAAACACTCACCCACGGAGGTTTGCTGCCCTCCTCAGGCTGCTTCCCGGTAGTTGGAAATAAAAAGAAGCCCCACATCAGCGTTGATGAAGGGGAAAAAAACCCCTCTCATATAGAAATCAACATGTTCATTCCCTGTTTGTTTTTTTTAAACCTGTGAGCACATCGATGTTTCAGAGCTGGTTTTTAAAGCACTTTTAATCTGCGAGAGGAAAAAAAAAAAAACCCATCAGAACCAAAAACAAACGCAGCCGCTTCACGCGCGCGCGAGGCGACACTTGATTTCCTGCAGATGTAAAAACCTACATCTGCCTCTGTTGATCTATTTTACCCCGCTTTTGAAACACTTGTTCACAATATAAGTTGATGTTCAGTTATTTATCTTTATTCAAACGCTGATAAAAGACGACGTTAAGAATAAAGAGCAGAACACGGGGGAGAGTGACAAGGACGCGAGGGAGAGGGAGAAAGGAAGGGGAGGGGAGCTGACATTAAAGCAACACAACAAGGAAACTGCGCTGCTGCTGCACACACAACCTTCATTTGATGTTTTTGAATAACAGCCTCAGCTAGTGAGGCAGTAAACCAGCAGAGCTCCACCTTCAAGTTGTCCAGGGAGAGAAAGCGGCTTCATTTTTGGGGGGTTTTGTTTGATCTCTTGCCGGATTTAAAGGCGCTCTCCGTCGCGTCCACAGACATGGGTGAGAATAATGAAACGAGGGATTTTAATTATGAGTCTGAGTGAAATGAACAGATGGAGGGAGGAGCAGGATGTATGCAGGCCTCTTCCTGAGAACAGAGCCTTGCTCTGTTTTGTTTGGTTCTGTAACAAGACGGAGGAAACAAGAAGAAGCCAGCTCGGTTTAGCCGCAATTAATAAAATGCCCAATTAGATCATCTCCAGATAAACAGGGACTCTTGGGGGAAGCCTGCTGTTTCTGTAGCATGCGGTGATCATGTGGGATGCAGGCTGCCATTACACTCAATTCACTCTCATTACAAACAATGGCTCATTCCTTAACCGTTTTACTGCAAACTCTTAAATGATTCCTCATTGGGATTGTTTTTTTGTTGTTGTTTTGCTTTGTTTGTTTGCACATGTGGGTGTAACTGTTTCTGTCTGTCCACAGGATCAGAAGCACCAGGCTCACCTCAGCTAGTGGAGGATGGAGGCGAGGAGGACGAGGATGAGCTGAGTGGAGGCGAGGAGGCAGAGTTTCGGTCCAGTTTAGGTAGAGGCTCCCTGCTGACCCGGAGGGGCATCACCCTGAGGGTCCTGCTAAAGGACGGGCTGGTGGAGCCTGGGGATGGTGTATTAGCCATCCACTACTTGGTAGGAACACAGATCACAGCTTTTTAAGGTGTAAAAATCCTGACCCGGGTTGTAATCCCATCCTTTGCCCTCCGCCTCAGGGTAAGAATTTTGTTGGGGACCTGCTGAATGACGGGAAGATCCGATGGGTGGAGACGGGCCAGATCTTCAACTCCCCCAGCGCTTGGGCAACGCACTGTAAGCGCTTGGTGAACCCGGCCAAGAAGTCCGGCTGCGGCTGGGCATCCGTGCGCTACAGGGGGCAAAAGCTGGCCCAGTACAAGACCACCTGGCTGCACAAGTACCAACCCAGTGCAGACATGGTAAGGATGAAAAAAAGCTGTCGCATTAGCACAACTCAGAATCCACATTTGTTCTTAAGTGTTTCTAGAGATTTACATCTATGATGCAGCATTTTAAAGGTAGATTCCAGCTGATGTGTTCTAGATGTTAACCTCACTAAATGTGTGGACACGATTTTTAAAATTATTATAAGAAATAACAGAAAATCCAACCTCAATTATAATCAGATTAATTTAAATGAAAAAAAAAAAAACTAAAAATAATTATTTCAAGCAACATCATCTCTGTGTTGATGTCTATTGTCAGCTTTCTGGTGGAGACCATCAGAGTATAATGTCAGTACATGATGCCTTAGTATATAACAAGCAAGACGGAGCCTCCACTACACCTAAATATGAACGTGACGTGCTTTCCCACATATTTATCCTTTGTTTATTGACTCATCTGACCAAAGAAAGCTCCAACAGACTTAAAAAAACTCCATAGCTCACATTTGTGACGGTAGGACAAAAAAAGCATGAATCGTAAACAACTGGTTAGTATTTAGATGGTATCTAATGGTTGCTATAACAACTATTAGATGCCAAACGTTGGTGCAGACTCCTATTAATTCCTGTGTTGTGTGTGTTGTGAAAATAAAACCTAGCCTCACCCTATGCAGTGGCTGAACGTAATGGGTATTTGTGTTGTTTAAATTAAAATTAAATACATTTTAAAAAGTTCAGTACTTTCTTATAGTGAATGTTAGGAGTACGATGAATGATGTTGTTAAACTATTATTACATGGTATTGTTTTTCCAACCAAAAGTATAGGTTAGATTTTATACTTCTGTTTGTTTGGACTTTTGATTTTAGATGAAAGAAGGGCTTGTGGGATAAATAAGATAAGATGTGTTCACTCATCTGTTTTGATTTACATTTTTAATGACGGCAGAGCATGGTGAGTGAAGAGGACGATGACGAGGACGAGGAAGAAGGGAAGGCAGCCGTGCAGGCTGATGAGAAGAACAAGAATAACAAACCTGGTTTACATGGTCTCGTCTGTTCTCCCATCATCTCCTCTGCCTCTGTGTATCAACTCATTAAAAACTTTTTATGTCTTCAACTTGTTACAGATGTAATGGTTTCACGTCGAGCTGACAGGGAGAGGATTCCTGTCAGATATTGCACCTTAGGCACTAGGGATGCAGCCAGGGATCAACACACGCTGGTGGAGCTGTCGGCGTTCTCAGCCATCAACAGATTCCAGCCGTTCAACGTAGCCGTCTCCAGCAATGTTCTGCTGCTCATGGTGAGTCTTTGGACGCTTCTGAACCTGCATAGTTAAGTTTCGGCCACGAGTGACGGAGGTGGATGTTTGTATTTCCAAGGATTTTCACTGTCACCTTACCACCAGTGAGGTGGTGGGGTACCTTGGAGGGCGATGGGACACAAACACACAGCGTAAGCGTGATGTTATAAGTAAGCAAACAAAAAGCAGGAGCTGAAACTTTGTCGTCATCGTCATGAACAATGTCTTTGTGTTTTAGTCTTGACAGTCCTGAGGGCTTTCCCCTGTCGAACCAGGCTGGCAGACACAGATACCGCCTCAGCCGTTGAAGAGGAGGTAAGGCAGCTCAGAAAACATTATTACATTATCAACCCATAAAAAAAATCACTGAACACATTCCCAAATGTTAACACAGAATCTGGTCTCCTTAAATATCAGTTAAATGGGATATTGGACTAAAAAATCAAAATCTTTATATTTTTTAAGCTGGTACCAGAATATTTTATCCTGTTAATTGATGTTTTTTCAAGTTAATAAAAAAGAAGGGTCTTTTGCTTTTGCCTCCAGATCTGTCAGAACCTGTTCATGCGTGGGTTGTCGTTGGTGGGCTGGTACCACAGTCACCCACGAGGCCCAGCACTGCCGTCGCTGCAGGACATCGACTCCCAGATGGATCACCAGCTGAGGCTGCAGGGCTCCAACAACGGCTTCCAGCCCTGTCTGGGCATCATCTGTGGTTAGTAGCTGTTTTAGGCACACTGTTGTTCAACGGTAACATGACCGTTTGTTGATTATTTAACAATGAATGTGCTGCAGTGCTAATTAAGTGTGTTCCCTAATCTAAAGGCTGTACAATATGCCTTTCTGAACATATGCCTTTATTATAGGAGCTGTTCTGTGGTCAGATGAAAACCGTAATTACCTTTGACATATTTAAAAGAAAGGACGAAGCTTTCAAGCCACAGAACATGGAAATGTTACAGCGACATCTCAAGTTGGCGTAATATTTGAAAGTATTTTTAAAAATCCCTTTATTTTTTCGTTTAGCAAATTGAAATAATTTGATAATTCTAGCTTATCTAGAAAAAGAAATGGCCTTGATGAGATATTAAGTTTCTACGTCGTGCGGTTGTGTGAATCGATTGGCTTTAATGGAGTATTATCCTTTTCAGGGCCATATTATCACGGAAACCAAGGCGTGGCATCCACAATAACACCGTTCTGGGTCGTACCACCACCTGAGGTCGGAAACTAACTTTCACTTCTCACCTTGTTTTATGGTTTGCCATGTGAGTCTTACTGTGTTCATTAAGGAAGAAGAAGAAAAAAGAAAATCGGAACATTTGTGCTCATGTTTCTCAAAGTTGTTTTCCCTCCTTTTGTAGCAAAGACCCAACGACTACGGCATCCCTGTGGCTGTGGAAGTCACTTACGTACAGGACAACTTTCTCACCAGCGACGTTCTCAACGAAATGGTACTGATGATGCTGACCGATTGAATCAAAGGCAAATCTGAAGGATTACATGTTCGGTGCAGCAAGTCGGGGGTATTCATGTTTTTTTCCGCAGATGCTTCTGGTTGATTACTACAGAACGGCGCCCGACCTGGTCCAGTTTAACCACTACTGGTGTCCTGAGACAACCATGTTGGACAAGATAAAGGTAACACACATATAAGTAAACCTATTGCCAGTAACTTCCTATCGAAGCATGTGTTTAATAATACGTCTGTCTATGCAGGGCTCTCTGAGTTGCCACGCCCCCAAAGACCAGGCCTACTCGCAGATCTTAGAGCACGTTTATAGTCAGCTGGGCAACACGCACTGAGGTCTGCTCTGCATGTGTGCTGAGGCCACTCTCGACCCGGAGCGGTTTGGTTTCAAACACCTGATCGGACTGACTGAAATTCTGCTTAAACGATCTCATAAGTTTTAATACAGCATTAGAAATACTTCCGGGACTGGGTGGGTGCTAGATATGTGAAAGTAGCTGCTGTTTGTGATTGTGCTACATTTTATAGTATAGAAATACAAAACCTAAACGAACACAATAGAGAGAATCCTAAGATTTAATCGGACACTATGTGGACAGTGGAAGACCTTCAACTTTTTCTTAAACATGGACCTATGTACCAGTCTGTGACTGTTCTGACCATCTGCTCAGACATCAACAGATGTAGAAGATTAGCTCTGTTAAAAAGGTATTCTAATTGCCTTTATAGACTCCATGGGGATAGTAGTTGTGGGTGAGCAGTAAATACTAGTGCCGGACATTCACTCTCAATGTACGCAATGGTATTTGTGTTCAACCTAAACACTACTCTGCAGTCAAACCGGTTTGTTCGGCTCCACTACATCCACTAGTCCAATAAATTAAAAAAAGAGGGGGGGGGGGGTTGTTTGTGTGTTTATTTTGCCATTTTTGTGAATGTGCCCATCTGCTGCCCTTTTGTCAGGTCCTATGGAACATTAACACTCTTCTTTAGGCCAGATGTTTGCTTCCTCCTGAACTGTATTGTATTGTATTTATTACTGTTGACTGTATGATTTACATGTACGCAGATAGAGCTATGCCTTAAGCCTGCTGACTGGTGACCCACTAAGAAATAAAATATACACACTGGAACCATTTAAACGCGAGTTGCTGTTTGTTCACTTTATATGAAGTTAAGTTTCATGAGAATGCTTTCCTTTTTTTCCTTACATTTTCCTACATTACAATGGAAAACTATTGAACAAATGCTGTAACAAAGATGAAATAAAAGATCAGATGTGTCAGGTGTGACCACTCTTTCAGCAGTATAAACAAAGATTGAGTTATGAAGTGTATAAATGTACATAAATGTCAATCTACCAAGACATGGCTGTACATTTGAGTTGACCGGCTGGGGAGTATTATTTAGAGAGAAAGCACAGAGGAACATGGTAGCTGTGGAGGAACTGCAGGGAGCTGTAACTCTGGTGGTATAATCTGTATGCAAGAGACCTGTTAGTCATGTCTTCTGGTATATCTGACAGAGGACCGACTAGAAACAATCCCAAATCAAAGCCCACAACATCCCTTTTTGCGGTTATTCACCATCCATGTAACATGTCAGGTTTCTTCTGAAACATGGTGGCAGCATCAGGATGTGGGCATTCATAGACATGAAAGCTAGAAAGATTTAATGGAATGATGAATCTTAATAAAAATAGGGCAGCAAGAAACTTTGTTCAGAGGCAGCGAAGCACGTTCGACAACTTCAAATTCACAGCCAGGGTTACAACGGAGTAGTTTAGTTCAACATGGACTTGTGGGTTGGGATGCTTCAAAGTAATCACCTAAATTCAATAGAGAATCCATGAAAATAGATGTTCATAGATGAGTTCCATAGAATTTGACAGAGCTTAAGTTAGTTTTCATAGAATGGGCAAATCTAATCATTATGTCAAGGCCCAGGTCTGAATGTATCCAACTGAGAAGATTCACAAACTTGTTGCAACACGTTTGCGATCCCTAGTTTTAAGGATATTAATACTTATGCAAGTCACTTTTTTTTGCCTGATCCAGAATAAAATACCTGATATTTTACTATTTTGAGCCATTCCCTTGATTCAAACATAAAAATACAACAGTTAGTTTTCTTGTCTTTTATTTTCCATAAAAAGTTGGTAAACGAGTAACAACGAGGAAACACATACAAATATTGTGGTAATAAAAAAAATATTGCTGTTAAAATGTGTATGCATAACTAAATGTAACTTAAATCTAAAGATACATAAATACATACAAGGTGGGATATAGGTCTACATGCAGTGATTATTAGAAATGCTTTAAGGTCTTTTATATAAAAAATAACACTATAGATTAATTATTATTATTGCATCTTTAAGGAGAATGTGAGACTGGTTAAACAGACATTTAGCCATATAGGAAAGAAGAGTGGCTTAAAAAAAAAAGAAGATTTTATTCTACAAAAAAAAGATAACGGTTTCCATGGATGTTTTGATAAAATTGTAGATCAGTCTGCAACTGTCCATGAAACTGCCTGTACTGTCATCAGTGTGCAGAAATACATAACACACAAAAAAGTGCCAACAGGTAGAAATAAAAGCAGTACAATTCATTACAATTTGAGTAAACGGTTAGATTTGGTTGCTCCTCGATCCCCCTTTTGCTTTTTCCAAAGGCATTAAAAACATGCATGCTGGACTTTTGAATAAAAGTTTCAATAGCGCAGCACCTTTCCTGCTGTTTAGCCTTCAACTACACACAAACGCTGAGATGCAGCATGGTCAGAGATGTAAACATATCGGTCGAGGACCACACACACACACACACACACACACATATATAGATGAAAGAGAAAGGAGGCAGAATGGAGCTGTGAACAGACGAAAGAGGCAATAAATTATGAAAACACCAAATAGGATTAAAAGGCAACGACGTGACATTCACGAATACAACTTCACACAAACTACGTGTCAACTGTTGGTGACCATTCTTGTCTACATTCACTTTAAAAAAAATCATCCCTCCATCAATGTTTTCCCTTTTTAAACTGTTCTCCTCCTCTCACACTGAGCTGATCGATCTGGACGGTTCAGAACAAGAAGCCGGCCCGATTCATTGCGAATGCACAGAATTACAGGTTCAGTCTATGGTCGGATTCACATTCTCTGAGACACGAAGACAGCAAAACCAGGACAGTTAGTGGTGAATAAAAAAGAAAAAGAAACAAACATTAAAAAAAAGACCAGCTCGCTGCCTGCAGCGATATTTAATTAAACAGTGCCAAGAAGAGGACTTGATAAAGGCTTTTAAAAAAAGTTAATTGTACTACGGTACAACGTTCAAAACCACATGAATATATGTCTGTGTTATAGGGTCATTAGCGGAACATTTACACTAAAATAATATGTTTCTATTGCATTTTACACATTGTTTTTTGGCTTTCGCCTCAATTAAACAGACTGACAAGTAGGTGTGACCTCAGCATCTACCTTTGGGTCCGTGTGTAGTGACAAGAGTACATTTGTAACTTGTTAATCTCATTTGAGGCCCACATTTCCTTGCGCATGACCCAACCGGTCAGATTCCTGAAGACTGAGTGTCCGAAGGAAAACACTGAAAGTAAAAGGTAAATACCGTCTGCTTAAAGGTAATTCTTTGTCACGCCAGAAGGTGGCATCATGGTACGCACCGCAGCACTAAAGATATCTACAGGTTGTTTTTTTAGTTTTTTTATAATATTCAGTGAACTTCACATTAAATTCAATGTGCTGTGAAGCTGGCGTCTTTAAGCCAAACCAAAGCTAGTCTAGTTGATGTTAAGTTGATCACCTGACTGAGTCACAGAGACTAGATACATTTAAAAAAAAACGAGGATCTGAAAATCCATGTGTGGTAATAAGGGAACTTAATCTCCATCTGGTATCACCTATTTATGAGAAACATTTATTGCTGATATATATGTCAACAGTTAGTTCCCAGGAAATTGTTTCTTTACTGTCAGATCCATTATAAAAATAATCTGTCTTAGTCATAGTCTGGCTGTTTTTATTTTTCTGATGAAACAAAGTTGTTAGTCTGGTCTGCTGCTACATCCAGGTCTCGTGTTTACAAAAAGTGCTCACTTCTGGTGATGACGTTGACGCTCAAAATGAATATTAACTCCTCATAGGCCGCCTCGTCTCTTCACTTTTCTTCCTCACCACGTTTACGCCTCTCAACTTCCCGCAGCTCTTTGTTCTTAGTGTGGCAGTGGAACGAGGACCTCGACGTAGTTGAGCGGGAAGAACCCTGACTGGCCATTCAGCATGCCCTCGTACCAGTTTTCATCGATTTGGTTGGTCAGGATGATGACGTCGCCTTCGTGGAAGCCCAGCTCCCCCTCGTTTTCCGGATCAAAGTCGTACAGGGCCTTACAGCTCGGCTGCTCTGGGACTGATATGCACAAGAAAAAAAAAAAAAGAGAAGATGAAAATTATAGAGAATAATCTGTCACAGACCAGATCTAGTTATAATAGAATGAAGATACAAGACAGGAATTTAGGACAATAGATTTATTTTTGATATTAGAGTAGTATTGACGGAGCTTTCAGATACGCTAAGGAGACACTGTGGGAGGAATCTATCACTATAACCATTCCTGAAAAGATCATTTCCAAAGAAGTGCCATCCTGCCCCCACCCCGGTATTCTTCCCTCTCCCTTTCGGTCTCAGTGACCTCACGCAGAGAAGCAACGATTTACAAACAGACAAACTAGGCTTTTTTTGCAGCTGAACAAGTTTCTCATTGTATCAATTTCAGCCAACACACTCCGCCGGGTAGGCTAGAGACGGCCAGGGCTTTGGTCACGCATGCTCATCTAATCAATACAGTATCAGTGTACTGGGGCAGAAAAAGAAAGAAAGAAAGAAAACGGAACTAAAAGATTTTAAGGGTGGCATTAACACACATTAACAATGATAAACATGCTAATAAATGTAAATAAGTGTGATTAACTTTATCAACATTTTATTATTATTCATTATTCAGTCTTGCAGCAGGCAGACATAACAGTTTAATAATCCGATTAAGTCATGCATTGATTTAGGTAAAACAGGAAACTAAATGCAAACACGTGTGCATTCTTAAATTGTCCAAAGTAAGTTACAGAGCTTCACAATATGTAAAGATATAGGTAGCCTTAGAGATTACGATCAGCTCTGATATATTATATTGATCTAATACTAAAATACATAAATTCTTGCACTGTAGGTCCTTAACTGCGATACTGTTGCTGGAAATGAAAATGACACTTTCACACTATAGCTTTAGCATCTCAGCTATAAATGTCAACAAATGACAACAAGCATTTAGGGAGTTTAGGTCAGTCGCACTAGCCAAATATGTTTCCAATATGTGTGTGAATAGCTCACAATTTAAATACAATATTCTGTCAATTATGGCATGATTATGATTTTGCACAACGTGATGTCTATGTGGTCCAATGAAAAGCACACCCGGTTAAAACAACAAGATCTGTGTGTATGATTATAAATGTAATCAATTTAATGTGAAAATAAGGTTTACTTACACTTGTTAGATGATTAGATACTAAAAGCTATGCATCTAAAAAATAATTAGCCATAGGTAGAAACAAATGTACATTTTTGCAAGACTACTTTAAAGCTTTAACTGTGAGGTTGAGTGTTTTAGTTGCCCACGGTTAATGAATGGCCTGGCTGCTGCAAAGTGAGAGGTCTGTCGGCTCAGCATGGCCCTTCTTTGGTGTGTTGACAAAAAACACAAACAAACAAGAAAGCAACTCGTCATGCCTTTCTTGCAAGTGTTAAAAAGGTAGAACTTAAAAAGGATGATGTAGCTTTATTTTAGCTGTCTGGCAGCCCTCTATGTCAACAGAAAGTTAGAAAACACCACAACAGACATGATGTTTTGCTTTATCTGTTTGAGGAGCTATTTAATGCTGATGTAGACGGAGATGCGTTTCAGTTTTCTTAGAGGAAAAGGGGGAAACAAAGAAAATTTCCAGCTGACAGGAAAAAGAAAATATACACATCTGATGTAATTTTTCCTTATTATCATTCTTATTTGGGCTTCCATGTGTGCAGTATCATATTCTCAAAGGAAATGATCATGAGCACAATCTGCAATCAAAACTGTCATTGCACGACAAAAGCAATATTGTGTGTGTGTGTGTGTGAGTGTGACACAGCACAGTCTCTCTGCAAACTTCTTAAGGTAAACAAAATTTTACAAATATTTTAGTACACAGACATGATTACATGGTTGACATTTTTAATTGCATTTGATGTCTTGTGTACATGCAATTAACATCATTACCATTATTATTGTAAGTATTTGTCTCGTTTTTCCCCCAATAAAACCAATAATTCCTAATACAACATGTCACAGGTACGGTTTAGACCAGTCAAAAGGAGAGAACATAAAAACTTTAGCGGCTGTCATAAACGGATGTTTTTCCCCAAATTCCCAAGTTTATCAACTTCATTTTAAAACACCTCACTCATACTTCTTTTGATCCTTAGTAATAATTTTCAGATCAAAGCACTTACATAAATGTAAAAAGGGGATATTGTCACTGGCAAATATTCAGTAGCTAAGACTGTATAGGAGCCTTCATAAACGGCACAGCAGTAATAACACATTAGATGCTAAACTAAACTGCAGGAATAACAAGAGGAATAACAAGAAGTCTTTGGTGGATTTAAAGTTGTTTTAAAGACTTCAAAATCAGAAATATAATTTTTATATTCAGATTTACATTAAAAGGAATATAAGTGTAATCAGGTTTATGAAACTGCTTACAGTTCTTTTTTTACAATGCATGAGTCAGAGGATAGGATGCGAGGTTAGAGCAAAACCACACATTGTTAAACAAGACGCATGTAGAACACACCACTGGCGAGAAGAATCTACTTCCTGTTAATCTTATCAGTGTTGCACATACATTCACATAAACACACACACACACACACACACACACACACACACACACGGGATCATTCCAAGGCCGCAACTTGGACACACGGCTGGTGACTCACTCAATCCTAGTTTCCGAACGGACAACGTTGCAAAGAGAAAGGGCCGTTCTGCTGATGTCATAGGAAAGAGGAACAAGGTCAGCGGGAGAAAGGCCAGCCCGATAACGGGGTGGGACACACTCGCCAACCTCTTACATGGACATTGGTCAACAGCACAGAAATGTCATTTCAACAGTTAAAAAGATGGGGAAGAAAAAACGTTCTTAAAAGTCTCCATCACACTAGAAAAGAAAAGAAGTGCTAGAGCAATTTCAGTTCTTTTCTTCTTTAGGCTTCATGGTTCTTATTAGTTGCAGTTGTTGAGCAATCAAGCTGGCAGAATAATTTAGTTTCTGTAAAATTTCAGAGCACTTTACTACAGCCGCAGCGCTCTGGCACGCAGATCATCTCTTACTTCATAGGAATAGCTGGATGCCTCGTTATTGTTGGAACTCTTGGAAGGCAGATCTCTTCACATATCCGACGAGTCATATGTCGCCAAGGTTTTTTGAAAAGTAACGCCCTTCACTACAAATAGTCTGAAAGGGAGTTTGCGAGCAGCGTCCTACCTGAGTTGCGTGAAGGAGGCGGCGCCATTGAGGACGTATAACCTCCGTTGGAGTGGTTGTTCTCTGTGAAGTCAAGGATAGGTTTGGGTTTAGGTGTGTACTCTCTTCTTGGTCGAGACTGCGCTTCAGTCATCCTGTTTAAAAACAAATGAGAGAAAATTTAAGGAATTTATTGACATGGAGCAAAGAGTTTGTTTTGGTACATCTTTAGATGTGAAATATGCACAAACCTGTCACGCAGTTTGTCGGAAAGCTCCTCTAGCACTTCCACAGCTTGTTTGTGGTACTGCAGTTGAGACTCGACAAGAGAGGAGAGCTGGCTCACCTGCTCTATCTGCACATACAGACATGTTAGAAAACACATGTACACTCCTGTTACTCTGCTCACGTTTTGGCAAACGTCATTCCAAGGGATAGAAAGAGGAAAGATAGAAAACAAATCTTGCTTCCAATAAGCCTTAAAAATACCAATAACACTTCTATTTAGTTCAGTTTATTTATATAGCGACTATGATCAACACATTCTGTTGTCCAATTAGTTTAAAAGGTTTTTAATCTAAGGAAACCCAGCAGAATGCATGCAGTCATTGACTGTCAGCATTCACTCCTCCTGGACCAGCACACTGAAACAGCAGATAATAGCTCATGATGTGTCATTGAGTTTACAGCCCTCCTTCATACTAAGCATGCATGTAGCAACAGTGGAGAGGAAAAAAAATCCCCTTTAACAGGAAGAAACCTCCAGCAGAACCAGCCTTAGTACGAGCGGCTATTTGCCTCGAATCTGGGTTTGAGAAGAGAGAAGACTTCCTGCCCACAAAAGCAATCTCATCTTCCCACTTTGAGTACTACATTAGTCAGACGTTGACAGACAGAAAGCTACGATTATCTTGCAAAGCTATTATTATTATTTGGATATGTTTATAAGAAAAATGCTGCAAAACAGCATATTTATAGTTTAAGACGATTTCTAATGAGAGGCCAAAAATTATTTCCATTTGTAGGAGGAGCTCTTGGTTTGGGGGACCAACACTCAGCTAAAGCTAGTGTCACTTATGTAGCACTTGGTTCTAAAACAAGAAAATATATTTTTTGTACTTAACTCAAACTACTAACTGGAGTAAAATGTGGCCCAGTTTTGAAGAACTACAGCGCAGAACTAGCGCACCGAAATAATCATTCATATATTGAAACACATTTATACTCCCTGGCAGAAAAATTGTTGAAAAACCGTTCACAACATTTTCCAAAGAAGCAGTATCGGAGTATCTTACTAAATTCGTCTTGTAATTCCTCGTGATGATTTTGTGCTTGTGACTTTATCTGAAACACACTCATAATAAACTACGCCAGTGGCCTACGTGTTGCCTTTTATATATTAAGCTTGCTAGAACAGTTTATCTAGTACTTACATTTACTTGATTCAAGTATAAAAAAACAAAAACAAAAAACAGTTGTTTATGTCTTTCTGAAATCAATATCCAAGTTCAAAGGTTATATTAAAAATAAAAGAGAAAGCCTCAAAACAACCTAAAACAAAATTGATATTTGTATTACAAGCTTGTCTGGACTGACAACCTTGTGTATTCGAATTAATTATATGCCTCTGTATTTATTTTAGGAGGGTTAGTGACAAAAAAGGAACCATCTCAAATCTACAGTGTTATGTAGGATAAAAATCAGATCACTGAAGTAAAGCATGTAGTTTTTAAAGGCGGTTATTTGGCTGCACTTTTAAGCTACTGAATTTTCAAAGCATAAGGACACTTATGATTTTGTGAACGTTTTCAAAACTATTACAGCCAAATCGTAAACAAGGACTAGGAGAGTTAGAACTGAAAACATGAAAAAAAACTTTCACGTGTTTTCAATTTATTCATTCCCAAGGTTTTAGTGTAAGAAGTGACTCTTCCAAGTGTTGTGAAATATTGTGATAAAAACAACCATCATACATAAGGTACTTAACGCTCTAGTTAAAAGTACTCTCTTCTCCAGGACCTCCAGCTGAATGAGTGTTTAATTAACTTTTATATGTCTAGCTAGCAGTTTGTTTGCCCTGTAGCTGTGAACATATTTGACAAAGCCACATAAAGAAGGACAGGAGAAATACAACCTTTTACAGACTAGACAATTATTTGACAAATGACTTAAATATGTTTCAGCTTTTCAAACATCCGGTAAATTATCCACTCTAAAAACTGAAACACAATAAATAAACAATATAATGATATAAACACGTCTGTGGGAAATCCAAAACTACACTATTTGTACAAGTATTCTGTCTCTGTCCACAGTGGATATTGTTACTTTCTTGTATTCAAAACAAACCCGGGAGGTTTAACAGTAAGAAAGGCTTACATCAGTCTCCAGCAGGTTGTACATGCTGGTCTCAGCCACTTCCTTTGACTCATGAAACTTCTCCAGCGCCTGTCGAAGTTCCTCATCTGGAATCTTGCCCTGGCGCTTTTTCTTGTAGTCGTAATCCAGCCGACGGCCTTCGAGCTTCTTCAGATGGTGCTGAAGGGAGTCACAGTTTGAGTTTAGCAGCGCCTTGCTTTCCGAAGAGCTTTCTAAATGAAACCCTTCACATCAAAATCGTATACATACCTGTATCTCTCTGAGGTCTTTGTCACACAGACTTTGTAATGGATCAATAAAGTTCTGTTTGACATCGATATCTAGAGAGTCCTTCACTTCTGCTAACCGCTTCATGGCCTCTCCTACATCTACTAGAGCAGAGCCTAGATAACACACATATTTAAGACACAGTCATAACACTGAGTTCAAGTTTTAATGCATGGTATGAAATAGTTAAAACAGAAACAAAACTCATGCACATTGTGTGAATAGTTTCCATGAAACCAATAAATGAGCATTTAATAAACCAGACGCACACAAGCACATCCGCTTGTCACATTGTGGAAGAAATAATCAAAAATACTGGCGCTTCATTACTCACTATTAACAGCAAACAAGAACATCCCTGCGTCTCACCAAAGTTAGTGTCTTCTCCGAGTTCCCGTCCAGACTTGGCCATACACTCTCCAAGCAGCCCTTCAGCTTGAGGATAGCCTGGGTTCTTCACTTGACCGCGGATCTTTGACATGGTGTTCAACATGGATAGTTTGGCCCTGGATGCTTTAGATAAAGGGAAGGGGAAATGACAGAAGAGTTAAAACTGCGAAGGTAAAGTAATGCCAGCAGCTTTGTTGTTTTCTTGTTCACCTGGGTTGGGCTGAAGGTACTCGGATGTTTTGGAGATCACCTCCGTGACTGCTTTACTGGTGACGTCGACTTTCTGCAAAGCAGAACTGATTTGTAAGTTCAATCGAATTCAAGTTAGGTTATTCTTTCAAAGCAGCTGCTTTATCCAAAGCATACAAGATAACCAAGAAAAACATCACTAAATATTTGAGCTTTTTTCCCTCCGGTATTATGTCTGTCACTTGCTTGTTGTGTCCGGCAAAAAACTTACAACACAAACACAACCAGAAAAGGAACAAAGGTTACAATCACAAAGTAGAAACTTTATCAATATGTTTTGAATGCAACTGACAGTTTTTAACTAAAGCCTACTGAACGTTAATAATCAAATTTTCTTTGCATGTCCTAGTTTTTCTGATAAAAGAATAAACTGTGATTTCCCAAAAATGTCTCCTTGCGCAACAGCTCTGATTTGTACACTCTGATATGTCTCATACCCGTTCCAGGTCTCTGAAGTCATCATCAAGTTTAGTTCCTTCTGCGCCGCCGACTTTCTCACTTACCATCTATAAAGGAGAGAGATAGGAGGACAGAAATTAAGAGTAACGACAAATAAAAAGTTGTGGCAAAGCAATTTGCAAGTTTAGCAATACTCTATATGGGGCTTTGATCTGGGAGACAAAAAAAAAGCAGAAGTGTATTATGTTATGTATATACAAATCCTGGCTATAGAGCATTTGCATCAACGTTTGCTATTTTTGACAAGCGTAGGAAAACTTATTAAAAAGAAAAGTCTTTAACCTGCTAACTTATTCTAAAAATATAGTGTATTTAAAATGTACCTGTAAAAATCTCTGACTCTCTACACTGAAAGCAATATAAAACACCCTTGCGGTCTAAAACAAAAATAAAACCTTGGCTACACGAGCCTCCATGTCTAAATTTCCCCTGACGAATCAAGTCTTTTGTTTTATTAAACTTCAAATCTGTTCAACAAAGACCAACACGACAACTGCATGTTTTTTGCTTCACTTTCTGCATCAACCCTAAATCATAACACATTCTAAAGCAGAGAAGACCAAAAAAAACACTAACAGGCTGTGACAGATATCTGCCGTTCTTTTACCAGCGCTAATGTTAACATAAAAATGTCCTCTCCTGCAGGAAACAATTCAAGCTGTGTCAATACTACAGCCAGGCCTTGGCTACGTACAGGAAACATAGCTCTGAACACCTGTATTCGGCACAATGTGGTTTATGTTTTCTATAATGCACGTACATGTAGAACAACAAAAATGTGCATGCTGGGGATCCAGTTTGTGAATAAATATACCACAGAAAACAAAAATGTTTAAACTTCATTTGGTTTATATAACATTTTACTTGGAGGACATAAAACATTCAGTTTATAGTTTTAAGAGATTTCCAGTATTCGTCACATGGTTTGAAATCATCCTTCCACCCAATGTCTTGATTTTTCAATATATTCTCTATAAACAATGGTTCGCTGCCGTGATATCTTCTATCTGCATGTAGCTCTGCCGTGCAGGCGGCACGTGACTGCAGGGCCGAGGATTCAAGTCGGAAGTGAAGTTGCAGGAAAAGCTTGGGAGAATCGCTACTTGTTTGTAAGCAAAAGTCATGAAAGGCAGCACAGAAGCACCTACAAAGCTACAAAGTTGCTGTTTTGAAGTGAACAAAACAAACAGCAACAAAGAGATCATCTTCATAACTGTGTATTACCCAAATACTTCTCCATTATGTCATAGCCTTGATCCAATTCTTGTTGCTTCACTGGTTTACAAGGAGAGTGAGCTCAGAATTTAAAGCAGCGTGCGTTATAACGTCCATGTTGAATTTAGATGTATAAAAACAGGAGTTTGAAGTGCGGGGCATTAAAACTAGATGGGTGGGGGGGAGGGGTGAAAAGCAGACTATTAAAGCTCAATGTGGAACATAAAAGAAAATATTCTGTCAATGTAGCAATTGAGAAAACCAGATGGCAGGAGGGAAAATTCACAGCTGACCACATGTTAAAAAAACTAAGGAGTGTCCAGACACATAGCAGCATTAAACCTCCATCACCTCCATTACTTCTATTAACCAAACTGCACTTTGCTGCAAACACCATTAAATACGCTGGGGTTTTATGCTAGCGTAAAATACGATCCGATTATTGTGGCATTTGTGACACGCTATTGAAAATCAGGTCATGTTCGGCTCTCAGAATGGTCTCTGTTTTCAGGCAGGATGGTGACCAAGGACGCCACTGTTGTTTTGACAAGCGTGCTGATAAGAGACTGAGCCTCTATCTTTCTCATGTTGTCTCTACTGAGGACATCTTCTGTTGGTGGACCCAAGTGGTAAAAATGTCTCGCCATGTGAAGACAGTTGTTAAGCGAATACGCGTTTTAACCAAGTGGACTTTTCCGGTTTCTGCTCACTGCTTTGGCAATGACACATTTCGATTTCAAACGTTAACGCCCTTCTGGTAAACGAGTAAATCATTAATGATCCCATGGGTTTGTACAAATGGAGTATAAACATCTGGTCTGTGTGGATTAGTGATAAGATCTGAATAGGTAAATATTTTCCAATTTTATGCTTCGCATACAGTCCAAACAAACAAAAGAATAGGAATATAATATTATTGGTTAGCCCTGTCAGTAGCGATGTGAACCGAAAAGGCTCAGATAAAATTATAAGCTAAACTTTTTTTTTTTTTTACTCAAATGGGCATAAATACAGAAAATCAATAATGAATCAAGTTACGCATAATATTAAAAGCAGGTTTAAATGTCGACCAGCTATCACAAGGTCTCTCATTGACGCCTATATAAATAAAATGTTTCCACATTTTGTGGAGCTTATTGGGATTACCGTCAATCGAGGCTTTGGCTTTTTGTTAAGTCTTTTACTGGTTTCCCTCCTGGATTGCTCTGTAATTAGTTTCATCTATCTTCCTGTTCCTGCACAAACAATCACACTGCAGGATAATGTTTCACCCTGAGGATGGGGTGCAGTGTTTGTTTTGTGCAACAAAGCATTTTTTTTTTTTAGGACCAAAATGTATCATTTGTGGTCCTAAAAAAACCGCTAACCTGGACGTCTTATTTTTACTTCAACGTAAAGGACGGATCTGATGATAGTTGTTTATTTCTGAAATGTTCCCACCTGAGCTATTAGTTTTTTTGTCTTCACATGAGTTACTATCAGATTAAATTAGACACAAGTGATTCATTTAACAATTAGATCGCTTCTGAAAGCAATCAGTTATACTGTATTGCATTTAGAGAACCTGCTTAATTTAAAAGCACGCTAAACTTTTCAGATTTCTATTTGTTAACATTGCAAGAAAAAATTCCAACTAACTTGCTTAGGTAAATTAAATCTGACTGAAATTCATGACTGATGCAGTAGCACAGACATGCCCACAAACTGGTTATTGATTGTTTTTATGCTCTATATAAGAGCTCAATGTTTTAGCATGAGGAGGTTGAATATGTCGCTGGTAAACCCCTAAAACAATGTGGTCAGGTCAAGCTGATCTGAGTCAAACCTAAAAGTTGCAACAGTATAATGACTGAGTTCAGGTAATAAAAGATTAAAATACACTATGTAAAAGTGTAAAAAAAAAAAAAGTATGTCGTTCTCATCCCAATCCTCATCACTGCACCGTTGCATATGAAGTGTATTGTCACACTATAACTTGCACCTGTCTGAAACTAACAGTGATTGAGAATGATAAAAAGCAATCATAGGATTATGATACAAATATCATTCCCACAAACTGACTGAATCCTAAATCAGGTGTACAGCAACCGTCTAATCTAGACTAATCAATTCAGACTGCACCGAGGTTTAGCTCTCGATTTGATCCCACATAGAAAATAATTAAAGAACTTGCAATGCATGTGTAACTTTTTCCCATTTTATCAAGTCTTTAATTCATAACCTTGTTCAAGAACAGCTCTGTTCAGGTTAATGTTAGAACAATTAAACCTGAGGAAGCAAGATAACAGACACTCACAATCACCATTTGGTACACAAAGACGTTCGTGATGAATAGGGTTATTTTTCCAAGTGAAAAAGACAAACAAAAACAACACAAAAACCTACTGTAAAAGTTTGAGGTTTGCTTTACAAAAATAGTCTAATCAGTTGTAAATTTCCTTTTTCAGTTTTTTAACATATTGGGATGTTCAATCAGTTTTTATTTCATCTCTGAAAGAGACATTTCAGGTTTGTTATTCATTATTTAAAAGGAATGCAGAGACACTGGAAAAAAACAACATTGAGCAGAAATATAATTTCTAGTGCCAACTTCCCACATTCCTCCTGTGAATAAAAATCCGAAGTATGTAGGTTATTTTCTTTGCAAGAAAATCCGCTGCAATGCAGTGAAATAAAGGGACAGCACACTCGGTCCACTCTCTGCCAACTGCATCCATCCTTTAGGTCAATTCTTATGCAAAGATCTTATTATTATTGCTAGTACATTTTAATACAGGCTTCACTGTAGGAGACAACAGCCTTTAAAAAATAGTGTTGTTTTTTTCCCCTTTACTGCAGAGATTTGGGTTAGTTCCTGACAGGAAGCTGGAGTAGAAACCAAATGTCTTTCCTGCTTAGATCAGCAGGGGTAGGAAGAAGAAGAAGTTTAAAAAAAAATCTTTTTAAACAGTCTCCTCCCATAACTCTCCTCCTATAAGATTTGCCCCAAATTAAAAACGTACACAAAGAAAAACCAATGATTCTGATTTCTAGATACGCACGTTTTCAAGATCAGACAAATCAATAAAAATTAAAAATCACATTTCGTATAAAATCCTCAATGTTTAACAACCTAAAGAGCGGTCACAAAAAACACATCTTCGGGCACACATATTTACAGTAACACTGATTTTCCTTCTGTTGATACTATGAGACCACATCCATTTTCCCCTTAAGCAAACAATCTGAGGGGCGCTAACGTCTATTTACCGACAAAACATTTTTGAATACTTGCAATGTAGAGTCCGAACAAAACAACAGTCCCAATTTAACGCGTTTTTAAACAGTTACTTAGTCAAATGTTAGCATAAATAACCTATAACCTCACAGCAGCTTCTAAAGGACACAAATAGGGAATTAAAATCAATTTAACATTTAAAATGACCGAAACAAGCTTCTCAAAAACCCCAGCCGGTTTTGCTCTCGCTGGTTAGCTCCGTGTGCTACAAGCAGCTAGCTAGCCGCTAGCCGTTAGAAAAAGTTTTGCAAACCTGGCTGGCTTTATAAAACTGCTTCTTCAAACCCGCCACAGACATGTTGGGAAAGCGAGCGGTCCTCTGCTGCTGCTGTCTGGGGTGTAAACAGTTCACAATGTTGGGGGAATAATAAGAAAAAAGTTAACGTTTGTTAGAAAATGGACCAGTGCAAAAACAAAAAAAAAAAAAAAAAGAGCAGAAGAGTCGGGGTTGAATCCTAGATAGGTCCGCTCAGCTGTCACTCCAAAAAGGGACACGCCAACTGACCACGTCCACAGTGAGACTGGGTGCTGCCACGGTCTCTGATAGTGCGACAAAAATATTGGGGGAAAAGGGGGAAAGAAGAAGCAAGTTGAATGGCTTGAAATCACCGCTTTTCCTCCAAGTCTCTGTGAAACACTGAAAATATTAATTCGACTGGTTTAACGTCGGTGAGGCAAGGTTTTCAATAAATTAAACCACACTGCCACCTGCTGGATACACGAGGAATAATCAATACTGCAGCTAATAATAATAATAATAATAATAATAATAATAATAATAATAATATGGAGGTAGCAGTATTTTATAAATTAATTGCTCATTTGTTATTATTATTATTATTATTATTGAGATGTTTCCAGCGGTGTGTTTTAAAATAATTCTTTATTTATTCTTTTTATTCAATTATTTATTCGATAATTAACGAATACATATTTTGACATATTTTAGGCAGCAAACCTAAAATCTATTGATTAAATATTTTTCTGTATTCAAACAATACATTTTAAAATGTGAATTTTTTTAAACACTTCTTTTTTGTACAGTGTGTATTTAATTCAATGTTTTATCTATCTTTTATTATTATTACTATTATTATTGTTATTATTATTATTAAACAGTACAACTAAACTGTAAGTTGCACTGAAGGCTTACAGGAAGAAGGTATTGGGTTTGAGATTGCTCCAAGGTTGAAAATAACATTATTTAAGCACAAAGTTTAAGAGACTGTACGTCAAATGCAGCATTATTAAAAATGTTCTCCCCTTTTGTCCGTAACATCTAGCGTAGGCCAAAGAAAGAGCCATTACTTTATTTTTGTTTTCCAGTACCATATATTAAGGAAACAAACAAAGAAGCTTTTACTGTACATAAGATGTAATTGAGCATTTGAGAACCGAATTAGACAAACAGATTCACCTTGTTGTAGATCCCTTATTCGTTGGTTTCTAATTATAAACAATGACACATTATCAAGTTGCACAACCTGTGTTTATGTGTATGAAATAGAAAATGAATCATGTTCAGGTTAACTTATTTATTCTTTTAAACTATTTTATATAGTTGTGATTTGTCCAATGACAATTATGGACGTTTTCAATAACTACAGAAATGTTTCAATAAACAATTAAAAGTCAGTCTTTTTTTTAATCTTAGAAGTCCTCACAGTGATTAAAAGTTTTGCTATAAGCTAAGCTTAAATCTGAACATACCTTTCAGTTATCTGTAAACAATCACCTGTAGCAGACATAGGATCCAATGGATTATGAATTTATGCAGTGAAATTTAAAGAACTGCTGTAAAACAGGTAAAATAATGAACAAATAAACAAAAATAAGTCAATAAATAACAATAATAGAGTACCATTGAGGCATGGTTTGCACTGCAGTTGGTATTTATGCATTTATCTTGTTACGTCCGGACCAATGCAATTCACATTTTATCTTTCTTAAAACCTATTTGGATTTGTTATGAATTGTTCAAAATTGTCTTCCAAACAAACACTTCAACCCACTACTTTCCAACTTCACTGCCCATTTTTTCGCTCACAGCCCATTTGTCAACTCACAGCCACACCCCTGCTCTAACATGTATTTTTCTTGCTATTATTGTTGTGTATTCAATAACTTTATTTTATTGTGCTACGCATTTTCTACTATACTGTCCTTAGCCAGGGAAATACAAATAAAATCACTTTTTCTCTTTCTTATAAACCACTCAGTTGGTTTAAAAATCAAAATAGGCGTTCAAGACAAGTTTTAATGAAAAAAATAGAATAAAATAATGATAATCAGATCGTTTTTTAGGCTAATAACAGAAGTAATAGACAGCAAGAAATGTCAGAAAGGCTTAATTAACACTTGTAAAAAGACTTTTATTACATTCTTAAATCCACATACAGTATCACCATTGTGCAACAACACTTCACTGTGTTAAAGCCTTTTAGGCTTTACGACCATGACATAAATTATTTCATATTAAACTTTATCTTGATTCAATATACAATAATAATCTTAAAATAAAGTGAGAGAATTATAAACAGAAAGATCATAAAAGAATGAGAAACTTTCAGAGAAATCTTTTAAAAAATAGAATTACATCTCTGAGAGAGAAAAAAGGACACTAATTGATGGAAAAAAAATAAATAAAAAAAATAACAGTACAACAATGGAGGATAAAAATCCAGAAAAAAAAGAACACAACAATAACATAGAATTCAGAGATTACAATTAATCTGTTATTTTATTTTCTTCTTTTATCTATTTAATCTATATTTTTAACAAAAAGATGTCTTGCAACAATGATATCAGACATGGGGGGGGTATCTTTGATACTTCTGTAATCAAACATTTACAAGAACACGTACTGTACACAGTGATCAAGGTTTAAAGGTCTTTTATGTTGGTACAAAGTGTCCTGCTATCTCAACTAATTGCAGAAGCTAAAGGACAGAGAGCCCAGCTATCTCCCTGAGTGAGTCTAAAGGGACATAAAAGTGCAGATCGTAGGCCCCTCCCTCTGGACTTTTTTTTTTTGTTTGTTTTTTTAAGCCTACAAAATTTAAATATACATACAGAAATATTTATAAACCACCACGCTTAACATTCTCAGGCCCTTTTTATAATCTGTAAATGCCATGTGACCAGATGTTCTGATCTGATCTTCAAAGATGTTAGTTATGCATTTGGTACATTATGCTAGGAGTAAGAATATTCGTGGTGAAGTGAGGTTTCCATGATGAACTGCTAGAGATAAAGATTGACTGTAATACACAGCCACTATAAGGCTTGGTGTACTGAGAACAATGGGAAGGACATTATTGCACAATCCCACAATCTTAAGTACCAAAACAAGGGAGATATCTCCCTCCATGCTGCATTAAATAATAAATGTTGAACAGCACTGTCCCAGCAGTGCTAAGCCAGCTCAACTTAAAGAATACTCTGAGTTCCAACATCCAACATCTGTCATGTGATTGTCATGCGACTCCAAATATACAGATTTAATTTAATTTGTCATTGACTCTTCGGGCTCCTGGCACTACAAGATTGATAGTGTTTTTTTGAACAGAAATCCAATATAGCCGCTGACTCCAAATGAAAAGTTTTTCACGATGCATGCAGACATCTCTGGAGATCTAACTCGAGACAGATCTGTGTATGTCCAAGGCTTCCTGGAACTAAAGGCATAAGGCGTTCTGAAATAAACAGAACAACAGTCAAAGAGATGTGTTTAGCACAAAATATTTAGCGTTATTTAGCTTCTTTTCAGTGTTTTCAGCATTACTTTACTATTTTAGATGCTCTCTGCAAGCACATACAGTAGGTAAATGACTCAGGGGGGTAGCTGATGGCTCTGTCGACCCTGTGCTTTACCATTTAGTGTTTGGAAAAGGTGAGGTAGTTAGGGAGCTGGGAACTAGGAATACAAGTTATCAATAAAAAAATGTAATTGGCCCGAGCCCAAACGAAACCCCTTATCCAACACCGCCGTCTAAAACTCCTTGTCCCTTCATTTATAGTTTATGTTTCAGCTTTAATTCAAAGCTTTTTAACGTTTTGGTTGAGACTGGAGGTTTAGAGTTAAAATAAAAATAATCTTTTTTTAAAAAGGGCTGGGATGTGGCACTACCAGACAACTCTCCACAGAGGTCAGCCTTGAAGGTTGATTGTAGACGTTCTGTCTGGTTTAATATAGGTTTTACAGCCGCCAGTTACACAGCACACATGTAAAACCCTTTGCCAGGTTGGTTTATTTGGATCCTCAAAAAGGAATTTGAAGTGCTAATTAACCACATTCCATTCTCATTTCTGCTACAATCGCCCTCATTTGGGAAACTGCAGACCAGGAGCAGAAAAACACAAACAACTTTTCTTTACACTGTCTAATCTCTGCTCTTATTTTACACTTTTGTAGATGTTTCTATATATAAATATATTTTATATATAAAAAAAGTACATCTGAAAATACTTTTACATTATATCTGTAATTACATCACTTTCTAAGTGGCATTTGGAAAAGGGATTTGGACTGAGGTCATTAATTATGGTACATAAAAAAGCAACAAAAAAAAGCAACAACTCACAGTTCACTGACATTGTATCTTGAAGTTGTGCTTCTATAAACAACAAATGAGATTTGAGCAAAAAGTGACATCTTTCATTGCTCCAGCTTAAATGTCTTTGTACGTCTGAATATGAGTTATAAAGAAAAAAACAACTGCTTCAGAGTTTGATCGTGGTCCCTTTAAACTTGTTCATCTTCCAAAAACAGAAATGTGTTGGTGCCACGGAGAATGCACAGAGAAGTAACAACTGTTTCTGCAGTAAATCGAAGCAGGCATCATTGCCGCTAATAATCTCCTGAGGAGGGTAAGGACTTTACCATAGGGTTATACATTCTAGAATATCATGAATGGTTACAGTAAAGAGTGGGGTACATTCAACAATCGCTCTCAGGAGCCGTGAATTAGACATATGCCAGATGGGATTTAAACTCAACAAGCAGTTAAAGGTTTCTTTCAGAAAAATTGTTTTCAGAACAAAACAATGCACGCTACTGTTTAATGGTTTCTTCACTTCTTTACAAAAGGAGGTAACGTGCACTGGTGCCCCAGCAGCCGCAGCTCCCATTGTGTCTAGCTAGAATGTAAGCCTGCAGGGCGGTGAAAGCTCCCCCACGGGGCTTGGACTTTAGAGATAAGAGGAGTGTGCGCTAAAGTGTAACGTGCAGGATTGTCATTGGGCTGGTTGGTTTTGCCTTCACGGCGGTTACATTTTCATCTTCCTCTTAGTACACCTATGTCACTATGTTGATAACGCCATTTAGCCGAGAGGCTAAACTAGCCCTCTGTCGAGTCTGGGAAACTAATTTCGCTCCCGAAAACTTCTCTGTACAAAGGAGGGAAAGCATACGCCGTCTCGGGGTGAAGCAGATGGAAGAACTCCAGCTTATCTATGTGGAGGTTGCAAATGGACCTCATCATGGGAAGCTTGGACACCATCTAGCACAGAAATAGAAGAAAAATTATAAGAGAAAATAACAAAAAAAAAGATAGCATACACATACAGAAATTGAACAATGTTTCAGGCAGTTTCTGTACCTTTGCTAGCTTCTCTTCTGATGCGCCTTCTTTTTGAAGGCAGCGTTGCAGACCCACATAAACTTTCTCCTGCAGTTTATGAATCTTCTGTACGTCTGTCAGCCAAGGTCGGTCTGAGAAAGAATGTCGCCGATTTGTTATCATGATGTTTGAAAGAAGAACATAACTCTATTGTCTATTTAATATGTATTAACATATCAAGGAGCCATGTTTTAATAGGCAGTTCACCATGCTGTTATTTATATAATGATGTTAAACTGAGCACAGCTTAAACAATTTTGTATTTGGCAGTGAACAAATGTTGTAAACTGAAATATGTTTAGGCCAAACTTTAGCTTTTTTATAAATGAATTAGTTGCAACATTTACCCTTGAAGGCAACATCTTGGTGACTAAATATAAGTTAATCATCTTTGTGGTAAGAAATGGGTAATGTGTTTCTTTCCTTTTGCTTAAAACGGAACAATTTGAACTTTAGGCTCTTACTGTCGCAATTAAAACTACTAGATTATTTCAAATGGTGTCTGCAGCCTGGTTCTGATGCAACTTTGCGGAGCCTGCTGAGCGCAGATATTTTTACCCATACGGTTTTTCTTATTACAACCAAGGTAAACAGAGAATTAAGCTCCAGCTACAAGTACTCAGTCGTTTCAGTATTATATTACCCGTCAGATCAGCAAAAATGCTTTTTTTAAATTGTGTCAGTTACAATTTTGTCACACAGAAAGGGCACAAACTGTTCACAATTTTAAACATAGTATTTATAGGCCAGATTTGAAAGACAAATTTTGGACTCTTTTTGTTACTGGCAATTAAACCAGGATTATAAGTAAATGAAAAAAACTCTACTGGGAATTTTACCATGATAAAATAAGATAACAAGAGACAATGACACAGATGTAAATAACCTGGCCAAGGAAAAGTAAAAAAAGGTGGCATAGTACCATAATAGGTTCATTGGAACATTACCCTGTGACCTATATTGTTTTATGATCTAAATTATATCAACAAATCAGGGAATGAAAGCTAGTTTATGATGGGACTGGAAAGTTTACACCGTACAGTGTTTGGGTGTCCAACAATGCGCATGATTTGATTCCGTTTTAATCCATTTGAACCAAGTTTAAAAACTAGCTCCAATTAAAGTAATAGTCATTTATTTTCTTTCAACAATGTTTAGCTTTAAGAAAGAAACTATAACATTTAAACTTAATCACAGGTTAACTAGATCCTACCAAAAAGGCCTGACAAATGTTTTTACACATGTTACAAGTAGTTTGAAAGTTTAAGGCTTAATCTAACAGGGAAGCTTATGCAGGCACACAAATCATCTTGTTATGCCGTAAAACAAATTTTTATTTATTTATTGCCACGTAGCCTGAATGTAAATCTGTACTGTATTGATCTAGAGCTTTGTGGGAAAGTGGACGCATTGGTTGAGTCAGTGCGATTAGGAATGCTGGTAAACCTTATATTATATGCAAATCAGTACACACCTTGGATCATCAATCCCAATTGTATGAATCAACTAGCGAGTCACCAGTTACACTGGTTTAGCATTTACAACAAAGTCATTACAAATAAATGAATTATTCTAACCTGGTGACAGCAGGACAGTAGCACTGAAAAGAGCCATCTCGTCCTCCGTCATCTGAATACGACTCAGAGTTTTCGCCAAGTCAAACACGGCGTTCACAAGGTCATCACAGCCTAAAAGGAAAGAGAAGCAAAAATAAATAAATAAATAAAAATGTTCGGCTATATTTATTGTGACAGTTAAAAAGATAAAACACTGAAAACAAATCACCTGCCCATCTTTTCAGAATATTTGGAAAGAGAAAGAAACACTCACCAAGAGCTTTAAAAAGCTGGGCACTTGCAAACTTTCCATCAAAGAGCATTGTGTTATTGATGGGGTTGTAGGCCCGGCACATTCGGATCAGGAGAACATCCATGCATCCTGTTGGCAGAAACAGAAAAACAAATCCACGACTGAGAATAATAAAAATTGTTGTAAAAAAGATCTGCTAAAACAGTGACTTTGGACTGATATGTTTCTCAAAACAACGTTTATTACTATTTTCTTGAGCATGAAAACATAAACTCAAAACCCTCTTAATGATTATGTCTTTATAAACTCTTACAGCAGGAATTAGCTCAGTGCTGACTTTCTAACAGATGCTGTTTTGAGCAAATACAAGTAAGAAAGTGTCTTTCAGGACATTTCTAGTACTTAGCTAAGTTTCCTTCAACGATAGGGGTCACGCTATGATGTGTTGTTAACTTACACAGAGGGAGATCCTCAAAACATTCAATGGCTCAATAAACAATCACATTTCTGAACTACAAGCAGTTTGAATAATGTAAACCACTGTGTATCTAACGAAATAAAGGCAAGTGACTTGTAAAATCTACTTTTCAACTGCATACAATGTTTAGTCAAAGGGGCTGTAGTAACAAATTTTTATGACCAGGAACCTGAATTGTGGAAATATTCTTTATTTGTACAACTGTGAGGTTTTATATTTGCTGCTGCTTTCTTGGATACAAAATTGGGATGGCTCCTCAGACTTTTCAAGTCAGCAAACTAAATTTCCATTTCCAAACTGGAAATCTGACTGCCATGTATAAATCGAGAGCACCGCTATGCAGACTGTGCTTTAAATGTAGTATTAATATATTGGCATCTGAACTTTATCCAGTAGCCTATTTAGTGTCTTATTTACACCGGGTGTTTTTTTAGTGACTGTTTCCACCGTGAAGGCCAAAGAGCTGCGGTTAATTGCGTCCACTGCATCGGTGTTGTCCAAGGTCTTTCCAAAGTAAAATGAACGGCTTTCATATCTCCAACAATATATCTAGAACCAATAAATCTGTCACAACAATTACACATTATAAAAGTATGTAATCACAAAGCAACAGCTGAACAGAGCCAGCTCTGGTAAAGATTGAAGAAGCTTTACTAGAAATAGACTTGTGATTATATCATATAAGTTAGATTTTTAAATTAAGTTGACGGAAAGTAAGAGCACACACCTTTGTGACACACCTGAGGGGTGCGTTACAGACTAAAGAAACAAATTAATGTAAATTACCAGCAAAACCTCGTTGCTCAAAAATCTGGCCAAGATTCACTATAGCTGTGGTTATTTTTGTTTGTCTCTCAAAACATACATGGCTTAATCCATCTGACAGAAGGAGCTACCTCATCATTCTGCAATTGGAAATGTATTCAGACTCCAGTGATTTTAAATATGATGCACCTAATGGCTTAAACAGTTTAAAGTGAATTTCAAAATGCTTAAAAGCCCCTAGCCACAAAAATCAGCTTAAAAAAGGGTATCGAGGAAAATGCACCACTTTCCCACCAGGGCCTTTTTCCAAAAGTAAAGTTTCATGATTCTTTATTTATTTCCTGTTCATTACAGCAGAACAGAATCCTATGGAAACCATGATTTTATAAGGGTAGAGCTATTAAAACTACATTTGGGGTGCTTTGACTAGGTTGTTTAAAAAACTATGACCACTTAACTAGTGGGTTGTTGATTGGCTGTGATTTTAGCCACAAGTGATTTTAATTCACATCATGCACTGACCTGCTTTAAGTAGAATAATCTGATCATTCTGACAGAGGTCCATGAAGCCGGAGATGCGCTTGGCAAATTCCACCACGTACTGGACTGCATTGGTTATGTGAATCGTGCACTGTTGCCACATAACTTCAGCTGACTGAAACAGAAAAACACATGCAGATTTTTTCTTTGTGAACAACAGCTCTTGACAAATACGTCGTGTTATATTATTTTCTTTTGAATGTACCTCATGTTCAGTTCACTAGTAGGAAAAATTACGTGTTTAATTAAGCTGTGTATTTCACCAAGTGACATTCTTTAGCAAATAAAATATTTTGAGAATTGTCGCTCCGTGGGTGGACACTTTTTTTATTAGGTACGTTTAATCTTAAAACCGAAACCAGAAAAATAAGTACTCCACACGTGATTCTTTAATTGTATGCAAATCAAGATTGGTCCTACTTTAATTTGTTTCCAGAGAAAGATGAACACACATACCTTGGTCTGGTATGAGCGGGTCTCTTCTGGGTTGAAGATGTTCCACGCCATTCTCTTCAGGTCCTCTGTGCTGTACTGGCTTGTCTCCACATGGGACTTCACCACACTCTGGATAATACGCTCTGAATGGAAAAAAAATAGCTTCATAGTTTCCAGTAAGATTGATAAATTGTAAAGCAGGGCTAGATAATATATCAATAATTTTTTTATTAGCTAGTTACATTCTCATGGAAGCTGATTTCTACAGTGGAGACATGTGACATTATCGAAAATGTTAAATGAGTCAAGAAAGCACAGATAACTAAGCAAGGAAAGACGAATATAACAGTATGTTGCAGCTAATATTGTCATTGCAATAGCAACATTATTGCCAACACAAGATTATCTAATATTATGTAGCTTACGGTTGGAAAGCACAACCAGGTTTACTACTGACCTATTTCCAGCAGGGAGCAGCCCTCTGGAAGAGGGTTGAGGATGGCATGAGAGAAGAGTCCAGAATCGTGCAACAGCTGGTATTCGTGCTTGATGCTGTGGTTGCTGTCGACAAAGTCGAAGCAGGTCTGCTCTGGGGAGCTCTGAGAGGACGAGCTGCTCCCTGCGCTTCCTCCCAGCATCTCCAGGTTGCAGTAATCTCCACCTGCATACTCCGGGGTCGGCGGCAGGTCAAAAAGCTGGCCCTCCGGCAGAGTTGTGATGTCGTCCAGATCACTGAGAGTGGCGCTGGAGCCTCTCCTGTAGGTGCGGCCATGCTCCGGCAGGTCTCCGTTGTCCTCACGCCTCACGGCCCCGGTGCACTCCTGTGACTGCTGGTGTTTCTGGACCTCCGCATACAGGCTGTCCCGCTGCTTTTTGGACATGCGACCAAATTTCACAGCTGGAGCAGAAAAGAACATGAAAATATTCAAAAAAGGCAGTCCATAAAAAGACAGCAAAACAAAGTGTGGGCGGTGTAAGCTCTGAGTTAATTAAATTTATAATGAGTGAGTAAACTAACCGTCACGGCTCATGCCAAGAGCGAGACACTTTTGCAGCCTGCAATGCTGACAACGGTTACGGTTGGTCCGGTCAATCAGGCAGTTCCTCTGTCTTGAGCAGGAGTACATAGCGTTGTTTTGCTGGCTACGTCGAAAGAAACCCTGCGAGTTTCAAAACAAAAAACAGTACAGGGGACTCGATGAGTGTTGCAATAACTAAGCATAGCAGTTATTACACCATATTACACAGGTTATTTTTTTTTTTACTCTATAAACTCACCTTGCAGCCTTCGCATGTGATAACACCATAGTGAATGCCGGATGATTTGTCCCCGCAGATTTTACAGGGGATCACTTCTATTTGAGCTGCAAAGAGTAAATAAAATACATGCTATAAAGTAACAAGGAGGGTTTGTTTGGTAAAGAAATGTTCAATTGCATAAATCTGTTGTTTCTTTTTCTGAATTCCCTGAAGTCTTTTAAACACAAACAGAAAAAGATTAGATCGGCTTAAAACATTAAACAAATGTACGATTGTTCTTTAAAGCTGTCCAAAAAGCATTTTTTGGGCTGCGTCATTGTGTTTTTCAATAGGTCCATTCAGCCATATCGAATGAAGTTGATGGAATACACCAAATCAATATTTGACGTCCACGCTTTTCCCTCAAACAAATCCTCTGCCACATTGCATTAGTCGCATTTATTTCGAACAACATGAATCTTTCCATAAACTAAGATAGGATCTTTTGCGGGTCACATGTTGTTAATTGTTTGTGATGAACATTTGAAATGCACCTCTAACAATGAGACAGAGCTGTCACTACGTTGATGGATCGTAAAGAAACCAGAGAGGTGTCGTGAACACACCTGACAAGTAAGTATGCATTATACATCTTGTGTTCATTATGGGAGCCCGATCCTTCTAACTCAAGAACAGACTGTTCTTTTCATTATGTTGTTTATCTCAGTAGCTGGGCCTCTTCAACCCCAGAATAGCAGGTCAATTGCATTAGCCGAAGCCTGGGGTTATAAAGTTTCACAACGTGCTCTCTTTTTCTCCCTCCCCCACTTGCACGAAGCCTCTCCTCCTTTAGGAAGAGCGAACACATGTTAGCAGGTTAACAAAGATATTTTGCCAAGTACTGTTTTTACGTTTACGATTTAGGTTTATGTAATCTGAGTTGCTGTCAGGATCTTGAAAACATAACAAAAGCCAAAAGTGGCACTAATTTCAGATTAGGCTGTTTAAAAATAAAATAGATATATTATTTGAATGATTCGTTTATACAAACGATTTGGGTATATTTAAGATCTCCAAAAAAAGTTGGAAAAAAAATCAGAACCTTGATATTGATGATGATGTTTAACTGCTTAGTGTAAAAAACGTAATTGAGTGTTTTATTATGCCTAATCAGTCTAGATGTTATTGGGCTCCAACTCATCTGCTAGTCTGTATGTCTTCACTAATAGAATCTACAAAAGACTAGCACAGTTTAAATACAATCTACTATATCAATGGATCAACATTATTTACAATTCTGAAGGATGAATGGATAGTAACAAATTCTACAAAAACATATGAAACGTGATCATTGTGTCATTTTAAATTGTGTCAACTAATTTCTGAGCAGCGGCGCGTATTCTCTTGTAGTTTTGGACGCCTGGACGTCATTATTTGTAAGTGATTGCTTCCATGTTTTGCAACATCTCATACATCCAGAAGTACAGCGTGTGCCGAAACCAACGCTAAAACCCTTCGCTGGGTCACACAGCACATTAGGTAACCCGCTAAATCACAAATTAGGATTTAACTGGTCTTCACAGCTCTTCAGACAATTGCTTTTTTGTATGGAGCCCATTTTATACAAAAAATTAAAATAAAAATACAACTAACCTATCCCATGAGTCTAGCAGGGACGTGCATCCCGGGCCGAGGAAGGCCAGAAGAGGTCAGTGATTGGCATTGTCCTGAAAACTCAGGTTTTTGCTTAATTAAACGTATTCACTTCTCTTTTCAAACGTAACTCTCTTCCATTTGGAGCGCTATTTACATGCTAAGGTATCTTCATTTGTTAGAAGTCGGTGTAAACAAAATACAGCTGAAGGATATAAATAAATAAAGGCCAGTGGAAAAAAATCCCTTCCTCCATTGCTCCCTCTGGCCCTCCTCCCCCCTTGGCTTGCTCTCCTCCCCCCTCAGTCTGTTATATAACTCCCATCTGGTGCATTCCGTGAACACGCTCATTCAAAGGTGGTTGCCCCGACAACGGCACCACGAGCCTCCCTCATCTCGCCGCACTCCAATTGGCCGGCGGGCGAGGGCTTTCTTTCCGAGACTCGCCGCCTCACCTGCCAGTCAGCTGAGCGGCACAGTCGTACTGGAGATCAGGAATTGCTCCACTGACACACTTTCCATTGAGCAAACAAGGGGGCGGGCTTGTGAAAAGAACCACAATCTGGCTTCTTGCAGCTTTTAAAAGGTGGAACCATATCTGACTCAGCCTTTTAAACAAGAAGAGAATTGATGCTGCAGTTGGCAAAAAGTCCAGTGGCGTTTTAATTCACAGAAAGATAACAGGTGACCAGTAGTGAGATTTTTTATTTGTTTTTTTAAAGGTAGTGCAACATCTGGAGAGAGTTGCTCGACACCTAGTACAGTGAGCTGCTGACAGGGGAACAGCTCATAGCTGTCTGACTGGTTGCAGCATGTCAAGCATCTGTGTGAAACTTCAGCTGTGTTTGAACTCCTCCGTAAATCTATTTCTACTTCACTGAAATATGAGCCCAGAAATGTCTTCAGCAGATCTGGTCTACCGGCTAATAAATCTTGCACACCATAGCCCTGCAGTTAATTACACACGCTTTGGTGTAAATATATTTCCTTTGCAGAGGGTTTGTTACATCGACTCTGGTATCGAAACCAATGACGTCTGTGACATTTCATTTGATATGGGTGCTGCAATTCTGTGTGGACCTAAACAAGAACTCCTTTATCCGCGGAGAAGCTTATCTGGGGAACCTCATTAATCTTTTGTTCCAAGAAAAATGGAGAAAAGGAAAACGCATTTTATTTTTGGTAAATTCTTTAAAAAGGCTGAGCATAAGGAATCCCACAATATGGGGAGTATAAAAAAATGGAAATGTTTAATGTAACAGACTAAAAAATATGAAATCCCCCCGTTTCCCACTTTTTGTATCATAATTCATACTTTAGTTGTGTTTAATATAGTGTATTTACTGTTTCATACCTAATCATCGGGATATGAATTTCAATTTTTTTTTTTACAGATTTTGTGTATTTAGCTTCTTTCATTACTCATAATTAGAAAGGAAATGGTCGGAGAAAGAAAGTGGAAAACATACAGCAAAGATCCTAAGGCTTTTACTTAGTATTTACTTTGCATGTGAAATTTTTAAATTGTTATATATTATGCCAACATCTATAAGCATTTAAAAACATGAAGTTACATTTTTTATTTTTATTAAATTAATTGAGATACAAATATGCTTTTTAAATATAAATATGTCATTTTTGTAACTATAATAGACAAAAAACTTTTGTTTCTTACAGGACAAATATGGGGTTTGGGGTTTTGAGAAAACCCTTGTAGTTAAAGAAAATAAGGGGTTAGAATCACATGCATTACATTTTTCATCTAAATTGTTGGAGAAATAAGCAAATAGCTTAGTTCTGCATACTACAATAATAAATGGAACCACTGAACTAAGGCCCTATTTTTGCCAGTTAGTCCTACTGTGTATCAGCATTTAATTCATCCGAGCTATAAAACCTCAGCCTGTGAGACTTTGTCCTCTAATTCCAGGTAATCAAACCTGGTCCAATGTCCTATTTACCAAGCATTTTACAATTACCTGACATAATGTGTGTATAACCTATGCTTAAGAGAACCTGTAGAGTCTAAGTGCCAGAATTTTCATGTAATAGAAAAATAAAATAAAAAAGAGTTATCAAAGAAGAATTTTATAATAATTATTTGCAATGAAAATGCAAGAATGTCTGTGACGCATTTTTTTTGTGCAACCACATGTTCTCCTTTGCGAACAGTTCATCTGTACATTTCAGTGTGTGAACAGTAATTATTGAGTTTTTTTCCCCATCTGCACTACCCAGAAAGAACAGGTATTACAATATGTCCTCATACTAACCACAGGGTTTTTAAAAATGTACAGCAGGTGCAGAGGTTTCATTAAAAGACTCGACACAAGTAAAATGAAAGGAATTGGTGCACAATCCTGCTTTAATGCAGAATGTGGATATTCTATGTGCAATGCTTTATTGTTTTTAATTAGAAATGATTCAATTAAGACTTTGTAAAAAAAAAAAAAAAAGCAGCACCAACTCTGTGTTTCATGCATCAAACAAAATGAAAACAAGGTCAAAAAGGATTTTTTTCCACATTATATACATATTTACTCATTTATTACTAATTTCAATGAATTTTATTTAAACAAAATTTTTTATCTTTCTTCATTTAACTTCTAAAAAAAGTAACCGTTGGACAACATTACTGTGCTGCACAAGAACTCAAGCACTTTCATTTGACAGTGCTGTATGTAGTTTAACCACAAAGAGAAAAAAAAACCAACACACCACACTAGGGAATTAATTTCACAGCATGTAATTTTTGCATCCTGCAACAAACTCCAGAAAAAACATCCCTGTGTATATCAACTTCCCAAATCACTTTGACCTTGAATGGAAAACTCTCTGTCACTTTGGTTATCATTTTATTCATGCATGCTTTAAAAACAGATACTTGCTATCAGGAATGACACCACAATAAGACAAGTAGAGTCTAAGCAAACGTTTAGAGGCAGAATATGTTAGGTAATCACAGCCCACAGTCCTATTACCAGATAAAGCATTGATACCTCATAAGATTTGCTTGCACACTAGCATGAAAGGGTTTACGCTTCACATGGGGTAGCAGAATCTAAGCATGCAGTTGTCAGAGAGAAAGGGCACCTTGACACATACTGTAACCCGTGTTGATCTTCTTCAAGGCTGCTTTCTCAACAGATAGTGGCTGTGAAGCTAAGCTCAGCACAATGATGTCCTTGGAGAGCAGAGAGAAAACTCTCTACTTCTAGCCTAACACACTAACTGTGCTCTACTGTTTTTGTTTCAGGAAGAACTGAAATAATTTTGTGTTTGGCTTATTATGTTTCACTGTACTAGCTTACCTAACCTCATTATGCAAGTAAATAAAATAATTAATAAACGAGTATCCTTTCGGTTAATTTAGGAGGTTATTTTCCCAAACTTAGGTTTTATTTTTTTCTTCTAAAAAGAAAGGTGATATTTTATTTTTACGGAGGCAATGCTCTGGTTGTAACCTTAGCTGCCATAGGAAGCTCAGTCGAGCCCTGCTGTGATTCTCATGTGGGCTTGCTGTGCCCATATCCTGCTTGTCCCCTTGTTACATGATGGTCTAAAACATCATGGTAAAACTAAACTTGACTGGTCAAGTTCACACCATATTAAAGAAGGTTCAAAGGGTGTTTCTGGTCTGATCTGCCAGTTTAAACACAAGAAAGAAAATTGTGATTGAGGAAGCATTTATTTAATTGTATCCACTATATCTAAACGGATTAAACTATTATCATTCACGCCTCAAAGCAAATACCAGGTAAACTGGTTTTGTAATAACCTAGGGCCTTGAAATTCCAGTGTGGTCACTTGCGTTTTGATACATTTCATTAGACATATCCGTTTACTACAAATATAATCTGAAATCAATCAGTGTGAGGCATATTATTTTTTTTAAAAGCTTATTAGCACCATGGTTTATATATATATATATATATATATATATATATATATATATATATATATATATATATATATATATATATATATATATATATATATATATATATATATATATATATATATACATATATATATATATATACACTGGTATAATGCCTGACTTCCAATTGGAAGGTCAGGGGTTCAAATCCAGCCCATGGCAAAATACCACAGCATCCAGTGTGGGTCCTTAAGCTAGACCCTTTGCGCTACTGCCTACCTGGCGCCTGCAAAATGGCTGCCTTGGTGTGTTGTACACCCAAAACAATTTCCTACAGGATCAATAAAGTATACATTATTATTATTATTACACACATGCACAGGAACACACAGAAAGAACTCCCTAAACTACTGACACACATTAAAACAAAGAGATTAAATGTAATCTTCAATGACAGAACTAGGTCAATGGAGCACCTCCTCTCCCTCTCCAGTGAAACTGCTGATTCTGACGAAAAAAAACACTCTGTCTGATGAGCTAATTATTTTAGTTACACCCCATAAATAAAACCAGCCTCTGTGACCTTCTATGAACATTAAAAAACAACATTTGCATCAAACAGACTGGAGTAAACTTGCAAAACAGACCATAAAAAAAGTCTGTCTCGTTTACAAAGAAAAGAAGAAATAATCTTGCTTTTGAAGCTCTTTAATGTAAAGTTAAATAATAAGTAAACCTTAAAGGCTCTGCAAATGTACTACTTAGCCCATTTAACTTGAACAATCCCAGCCAGCAGATATTAATGTGCCTTGACAGCTCATGAATCACTCGGCTCACCGCCTCCCTTTCCTAAGTCTTACATAACTGGAGTCATTGGCTTACTGGTTGAAAAATGAAGGGAAAAAAGTAGCAAAACCTACTGTAAGATGCTGTTTATTGCCACAGGCGGAATTTAATTCACAAAGAGCACAACAACGTCTGACAGCATAATCACAATTTTAACTAAATTTCTTACAGTCGATAAACGCATAATTTCGTCGTTTAAATTCACAGAAGAGTAGAAATTGTTGAGCAATTAATGTAAACACTGACAATTCACAACAGATTGTTAATTTCTGCGCATGCTCGCTGTCAACGTGCGCCTGAAGTCCGCCCAGTTCTAACTTAAAAACAAACAAAACAAAGTCGCGCGTCTCACCGCACAGATGAAAAGTTGCTCTGTAAACAAACCTAGGGATTTGTTTGTTTGTTGTTGTTGTTGTTTTTTTGCACACTCACCTCTCATTTCTTCGGTGAAGTTCGATCAACTCTCCAGTACATGTAACTCCAAGTGGGAAAGAATCGAGAAAGGACAGAGAGCGACGGGCATTTATTTACTTCCAACAAACAAACAAACAAAACAAAAACAAAAAAGCCAAGAAAAAAACCCACGCGCTGATTTTCTACCCACTCCGGCCTGACTATGCACAACAACAGATACTTTAATGTTGTCTGCCTGAGAAACTAGCTGTGTTTATCGAGCGGCTGCGGCTCTTCTCCTCCCAGGTCTTCTCTGCTGCTGAGCTCCTCGCACTAACCCACTTTTAGCGCGTGGACTACACATGATCCTCGCCTCGCGGTCCGCCCGCCTGGTGCACGGGTGAGTTGACGCGCGCGCCTCCTCCCCCCCCTCTCCTCCTCCCTGCGTGCTTCAAGGAGGGAGGATCTCGCGTGCGTGGGAAAGTGTGGCAGTGTGTCAGTTCCGAGCGGCGGTCAACCCAGCGTGGGAAATTTTAACAGCAATATTAAGCATTCATTCCGAGTCGGTCGTGTTTTTTGTTTTTTTCCTTCACTTTGCACACTTTATTTCTTAATAGAAAAAAAAAAATCGTTTTGTTGTACTTACTTTATTGTTATATTGAAAATTGTGTCTGTGTTATAGGAAAAGTTTAATAAAATGCTCACCATTCACAAAAGAAAGTAAATTCCTATCAATTAACAAACAATGTTAATTGTGGTGCTGCAGGCATGAAGGATCTCCAGCCGTCAGTAATGCAACAAATCCTTAGTTGCTTTTACTAAAGTTGTTGTACGGGCACACATTATTTTGGCAGCAGTGACGACATCTCCTAGTATCTTCCCCCAAAGGATTACACATTCAGGTGTTTGCAAGATCTGCTAATCCCCCTCCTCTGCTTTGCCTGCTCCCCATTAATTTCTGTCTGGGTGCAAAGATGGGCAGAAATATATTAAAGCTGGGGATGGGGATCCTTTTTCATTGTTACAAATGGAAGAAATGGTTTGAGAATCTTCTCTCTCCCTCTGCATTTTTTCCTACTTTGGCTCCATTAAGCCTTGTTTTCAACTCCTCTGAGATTGTTTAACATTTGAAGAAAAGTGACATGAAAAAAATAAAAAATAAAATAAAAAAGCAGAATATCAGGATTCTTAAATAATTTTATTTTTGAAGTTTTCCCTAATGGAATGCTGGCTCAATACACCCACCTACACATATTCGGTTTCCGTTTGTTTTAAATTACTTCAGTTCAACTTATTTCAGCTACACTTCAGTGTAAATTTAATTAAAGTAATTTCCTTCAGTTTAAGCTGACTAATCCTCAGTTTAATTAATTATATTCCATTTAGTCTGATTCACCACAGTTCCTTTTATTATACTTCAACAGATGAAAGTACAGCAATCCAACAAAATGAATCTACAAATAGCGAACAGACAAAATGTAAAAACAACCTAAATAACCAATGTTTCTGATTCAAATCCAAGTATTTAGTTATTTATAGCTCATTTACTTAATTTTAGTTCAATCAAATCCGTAATTAAACTGAATACGGTCTCATTTAAAGTCCAGCAGCCCTACAATTTTGCTTTTAAGCAACACGTCTATTGAGTAAAACTCTAAACCTATTGAAGAGGTTGGTTTCGCCCCTCTTCAATAGGTTGAAACCAACCTATTGAAGTAGGCCACTTCCTCAGATAAAACTTGCCTTACATAAGGAAACCAGTCAATTCTGTTAAATTTTTACTTTGATTTATATCTTTATCCCAGACATCTCCAGTTCTAAGAGTACACAAGGAACCCATCAAAAGCTTAAGAGAAGGTTTGTTGGATAAAAATTACAAAACCACATTTTATGGTGGTTAATATTTAACTTAAATAATCATAACGCCGACATGAGTAATTGTGTGTCTTCGGGTTTCCTTTCACTTGAGGCAGGATTGAAGGAAGCTGCAATTATTTCAGAGGATTACCAAACTCTAATTTTAGAGGAGGAATTACGAGTAGACGCGGCTTGATTTACAGCACTTACATTTATTCTCGCTGTCTGCATCCTGCGATATTGAATTCATTTCCAGAAAAAACTAAAAAAGTTTTTGAAAGATACAAAGCAGTATCATTGTTTGTGTTTACAATTTCAAGCCTGTCTCAACAGGTATGTTGTGATTCCATTCCCCGTTTGATCTTTGGGTGTTTTTAAATGCACAAAATGGAGCTGTGAAACACCGCTGGCACAGGGCCGCCTGTCGAAAGCGAAGCCCATCGATAAGAGTTCTGAGGAAAATAATTGATTCGCAAGCGTGGGCAAGACGATAAGTCTGTCATGTAACTTACTCACAGTTATGAAATGGGGAGAAGAGAGAGATTATGGTAAGTAGGTTAGTGGAACAACACAGAGCTTTGCTCCCCTCTCTCTTGTATTTCTTTTTGTGCATGCATAGTGATTCTCCTCAGGTCTTTTTCCATTGTGGACACTGTCCTGTCCTCGTGCATTCCAGTTTACTCATTCTCTCGGCATATCCCATGCTTCATGTCTTAAACCGGTAGATCTTGTTTTGGAGTGCTTTAACACTGCTGTGGGTGCATAACCTTTTGTCAGGTGTTTTCTGTAGGTTGCGCCTCTCCTTCTTACACAGTTCCTCAACACAATAAAAAGATTAAAACACAACAATTACTTGCAAAAACGTGACATGGAATAGATTTAGTATATTTGGTTTTCTGAAAATGATACAATATCCTGAAAAGTGCTTTAAAATATTCTGCAGCTTCCTCATATTTAGCTCCTTACCAAAAGCTCACTGTTTTCAGTCTTCTGAATCTCTAATGTTATATTACGCTTTTGTGGCTCATGCCCACTGCCACCACAAAGCGGCTGCACATACATGTTTGTTTGCAGCATCACTGACTTCCTGACCCTCAATCTTATGTAACCATGGCAATACCCAAATTAGAACATGGAGGAATGGGAAAAAAAAAGCGGGTGCTTAGAACCTTGCGTTGAGGCACGTAACTCTGAACCAGCTTTTCAGATTAAGGCAGATGAACGTGGACCTAAGTGCGAGCATGCGTGTGTGTGTGTGTGTGTGTGTGTGTGTGTGTGTGTTGAGCTTGTATGAAATGACTAAACAAAAACTAGGAAGCAAGTGACACACCTTCACACTAAACGTGTTGATCTCATCACACTCCCAGGTGCTTTCTGCAACTTCAGAACTTGGTCTACGAATGCAACAAGAACCTTGTAGCCCGAACTGGCTCCTTCCCCGTAGAGCATGGAGCCGAGCACACTGAGAGGATTATTTTAGGATCCTGGCTCTGCTTCGATAATCCTCTCCTCTCTCCTCTCCCTCATCCTGCTAAACCAGCTCCCTTCTCCTTTTTCAAATGCCCTCTAATCTCTCTCACTTGGACTCTCTGGGCGGCTGTAATCTGGTTTGTACCCATCTTTTACCTGAACTAAGTTTATATTGATAGGTCAGTGGGCCATCATTTAAAGTCTACCTAACAATGTGATTGAAGGTGCTTCTCGAGATTGATTGGTGCATCAAGGTCATCACTGGTGATAAGAACTTCGGAGCATGAACAATGAATTGATAAAAACTTGTATGTTTTTTTTTTTCAAACAAACAAACTGTCGTTTTTTCATAGAACCACTGTTGAAAAGGTAAAAGAATATGACCATGAGAGGAAGAATAAAACTACAAAAGACGCTTATTTAAAGGAGATAAAATGCAGATTAGCTGCTGCTGATATTTGAGTGATTAAGGACTACAAAGCCACAAGAAAATATCTCAAATCTATTCTGAGAAATCTCTCAAATTTGTTCCACTTATGATGCTAGAGCGTAGCAGAGTAAAACTCACAGTCAAAGCTTGTGTTGCCACTGAACCAAATATATCTCAAATACAAGCATGTGCGAGGCATCAAGATGACCGCAACACCATAAAAAACAACTACAAACAAATCTGGTGCTCTTGATTTGTCTCAGATAGTGGAGTGCTTGTCTGGGAATGAGCTGAGCAAGTTCCTGATCCAAGTGAGAAAACCTTAGCTATTTCTATACCCTACATATAACCTCCAGCCATACTGGATAAGGAAACTTTGACTTCTAAGATCAATCGTTTTACATTTCAGAGTGGGAATGATTTAACAGATTGTATCCCAGCAAATTTTTTTTTTACATTATAATACCTGAAACATGGCAACGGAAACAATGAGCAAAAAATCACTTGGATTTTCTTTAGGAGGAGGTGTTTTCCCACCTGAGATGTCTGACGGTTCATTTCCCGCTTTAGTGTTGTTTATTTGTGTGAATGTAAACACAGAAATCTGACTAGAGTGCTGTACCAAGACAGTTTTTACAGAGGATGGTCTCAGTACAATAATAAATGAACTTTAAAGCAGCTTGTTTATGCTGACAATGGGATTTTACGTGGATGTGAAGTCTAACAAGTGAACGCTGCAAGTTCAATCGCCTTTTCATCGACAGATACAAGTCTAATTAAGGGATGTGGTAAAGTCAACAAACTAATAAACAAACACAGAATAAAAATCAATGCACTTCATTACTCCCTGAAGATGACTCCAGGAGGAAACAAAAGTCGCTGTTTATATTCCAACAGCAAGAAAGAACCTGGGCAAAACTGGCCTGTATGGAAAAGTTACACTTGTTGAATTACAAGGGAAAAGCAAAGGTTTATGGAAAAAAGAGAATAATACCAACATCCAAGTATGTTGCTGGTAAATTTTAATGGTCTTAGGATTTGTTTTTTGCTGTAATTTATTAAGTGATTATTGATTTTGTTTTACAAAAAAATTCGTATCAGAATCATTTAAATGTTAAAGGTTTTTGACATCGTTTTTGGGAGTGCTTGGGTTATGCAGCTGGATAATGACGCATAAAACTTAAGCAAGTCAACATCTTTATTTTACAATAAAACAAAAAAGAAAAAAAAGTTTTAAGGTAGCCTGCTCAAAGTCCAGACTTAAATTCTAATAGGATGCTTTGACATGTCCCTTCATGGGGCAAATATGTTTAAACCCTCCACTTTAGCTGAATTAAATCTAATTGTCTCCTCTCCTAGTACTGAAAAAAATAAATAAATAGACAAATGTGTGCAAAAACAAAGATACTGCTTCTGAAAGTAGATGACCCACAGATGTCACACTCTGATTATGTTCTATTTGAAGGTTTATTTTATTTCACTTAGTGAATTAATTGCAAAACACTTCCTGTTTGGAACAATAAGAAACATGTTTGCAGGAAGAAAGATTACTTCCCTTAAACGCTGAATATTTCAATTATTTTCAATTATAGACGGGAGGTTGCTGAGTTTTTTAAACTTCTATTACTCTAATATTAGCTTTAAAGTTTGTGTAGCAGTAAGTTATTTCAGTTTTGAAGAAGTAGGAAGCGCAAAGATAGATTGTCAAAATGGAGAACTTTAGGAAAAATAAGAATTTATGGAAGTAATGCAGGACGAGCAGGTCAAGGAACACAGTTAGTAAACAGGCTGTATCGGAAGAATCCAGTGAAGAGCAGCGAAAACAAGAAGCGTACAGTGGTAGGGGTGGAAAATGACAATGAAACGAATTAACTAAACGAAAAATGACATACAACAGTGGCTTGAAGAAACGCAGGGAAACTAATTAATCTTAAACTGAACTAATACTGAAAGAATCTTCAAACCAAAAGGGAAACCCCTGACAAAACATAAAAAAAATGTAATTCAATAATTAAAGGAACATTATACAAGAAGGAAAAAGGAAACTAAAAAAGAAAAGAATGGACTGATATGGCAACTCCATTCTACAACAATGTTGCCCACGGGGAAATTAAGACCCTCAAAACATAAATACACAACAAAAAAATGATCCAAACACAAAATTCTCAAAACCAAGACACTCGAGGGTTATAAGAAGAACAGCATAAATGCTTATTAAATGAATCTGCTTGTTTGAATTAATTTTATTGAATTTATTAAAAAGCTTTTAGTTATTTTGCTTTATCTTTATCATCCAGGCAACGTGTTTTTTGTATTTAAGGCAAGTTGAACTCGATTAGCAGGATGGTCTAAACAAAGAAACCCATCGTACTGCCCTTCAGCTTTATATTGACTCTGTATTTTTCCTCCCTGTGCAGCTGTTGATACCAGAGATGGCTGAAAATATCAGCCTCGGTCACACATTTTTTTCACATCCTGTCATCAACAGTGAGGCTGTTTGTTTAGTCTTCACATGGGATATTTGAACAATATTCATCCAATTAAAGCTGACCTTTAACGTGGTCTATCTATCCGTTGTCCTTCCGAACACATGTTGCCCATCGATATTTCTCTACTTCTAGATTGATTGACATTAAGGACAAACAGGAAGCTCAGAGTCAAGGTATTTGCTAAGCTGCAACAGGGATTTCATTGAAAGGTGCAGGTATACACATTTATTTAAAAAAACCCAAAGGATAATGTGGGAAACCAGGTGAGATTCCAGCTGGAATTATTTCTATAAAATGAAATTATTTCTTGTAGAATATTAGCTAAGTACTAAGTACTAAGCACTGTGTTATAGCATGCCTGTGTCTTTTCTGTATTATATAACTAATTCTAGGCTTGTGCTGTAAAGTTAAGGTAAGAGGACAAACAATCAGAGCTGTGACCTTAACAAATTGTTTACGTCAGGATTACACATAATTCCTTAACCTCACTGTAACTCCAAGCAAGTTTATGGATCTCTTTGATGTAATACCTACCAATTATCCAGCCTCCTGTTTTTTTACACCTTTCACTTAATTGCTAAGAAGAGCTGATTTTCCTTACATTTACCACATGCCACTTTTTTTTTTTTGTCTTCTTTTGTTGCTTCTTACTGTGTATTTTTCACAATTTATTTACCACGGATCATGTTTAACCAGAAAAAGAAGTACATGTGGATTTTAAGCTGAAAGAAGATCCGTTTCCAAATGACAAATTTCTGTTTTTGTCAGAAGATTAAATTCTTTGATCATGAAACCGCTCTCCCCATTTTTAATCTTTATTCTTTGAATTACAAAATCAGAAACCAGACAGTAAGACTGTTTGAACCAAGAGCTTGATTAGGTTTCCAATACCAAAACAAAGTCACCTTTTACAGCACTGATTCAGTACGTTTGAATTTGGATACATTATCAATACTTTAACCCAGTCTACTCAACCTTTGGACAAAGTTTACTTTTAATGTGCAGATTTATGCAGTAAGTGAAATTAATTCATGTTGTTTTAGATTATATCATTTCTGTGATTTCATAAACCTCCCGCTTTCAGTAGCCTACAATAAATTGTTTTTCTTTGTTACTGATTTGTTTTTGTATCTGCAAGGTTTTATATAAAGCAAAGCAACCAAACCAGCAAATAAATCAGATAAAAATATTACAAAGCATGAACCAGGTGGTCTTATATGCATCAATAAGTTAATAATTTTACCAGAAATGGCGTTGATTACAGCAGTTTGAAACTCTGTAATCAAGCTAAATAGTCTGCTTTTAGAAATCGAATTAATTCGATATTTTTACCTTCAAAGAATAAGAGTGTATCCATTCCTCCGTGTTCTGGAATAACTTCTAAAAGATGTGTCACAGTTCATTTTAGTTTTAGCATAATGTAATACTTCTAATTCCAACATTAATACCATTCTGCTTACACAGTAATCACCTCCCTAAAAAAGCAATCCAAATATGAGGTTTATAGGCAGAAAGTGGTTGAAGAATTGCCCCCTCTGTGGGTTTTTAGTTTACAAGTAAAAATGGTGTTGATTTCTAGTAAACATATTTCAAGAAAATTTTTGCACATAATCTTCATGGGGCTTTTCTTTTCAGGGGTTGCCACTGACCGTCTGTCTTTACTTCTATTCTTTGCACTCTCTACCATCACACAATTTACATTGATGTCCTCTTTTACCAAATGGGTAATGGTGGCTTGGGCTGCAAGTTTGCCATGTAACCAGTAGGCAAGGCAAGGCAAGTTTATTTGTATAGCACATTTTCGTGTACAAGACAATTCAAAGTGCTTTACATAAGAAAAAACATCAGAAAATGAAACAATAAAATCAGCTTTGAATTTAAAAGAAATAAAATAAAAATAAAAATAAAATAATAATAGTACTCAGTTGG
>JAVLVB010000724.1:209603-223579 GCA_032876305.1 Orestias chungarensis
GCATCAGCAGGAGGCCACTACCTGAGGTTCTCAGAGTCCTGGCTGGTTCATATGGCTCTAACATGTCAGATATGTACTTTGGGGCTAAACCATGAAGAGACTTGTACACAAGCAAGGCTGTTTTAAAATCTATTCTTTGAGTGACAGGAAACCAGTGCAGAGACTTGAGCACTGGACTAATGTGGTCATATTTCCTGGTATTGGTCAGAACTGGAGCAGCAGCATTCTGGATGATCTGAAGCTTTCTTAAGGCCCGTTTCGAAAGCCCAGTGAGCAGGCCGTTACAGTAGTCTAACCTGCTAGAGATAAAAGCATGTAAAAGTCTTTCTAGGTCTAGTTTAGAGACTATTCCTCTGATTCTGGCAATGTTTTTAAGATGGTAAAAGGCTGCTGATGTTACTGATTTAATGTGGCTGTTGAAGTTCAGGTCAGAATCGAGTATTACCCCAAGATTTCTGACCTGATGTTTAGGTTCCAGAGAGAGCGTCAGAAGGTAACTAAAGACACTTTCTCTTTGTTTCTGTGGGCCACAGACAATGATTTCAGTTTTGTCTGAGTTTAACTGGAGGAAGTTGTTCTGCATCCACAGACTGATCTGTTCAGTACAGTGACACAATAAATCAACAGGCCCAATAGGTGGCAGATTCATTTCATTCGTTCGCCTTAGGGCAGCGTTGACTAAAATGTTGCTTGTCAACATCAGCCTGTAAATGTGAATCCGTGAAAGCCTAAATGTAAAGTGAAGCACTTTCGGTTCCTTTTGACTTGATGAAGCCCTACAAATACAGGCCATATACCATTTTACATAAATAAATCTCCTTTTAATTCTTCTTCCCAGTCTCTTGCCTTGTGGCACCACATCATCCATTGACTGACATAATCATTGTCTCTTTTCTAAACATGTCCAAACCCTCTCACTCTGGCATCTCTCTCTGTCAGTCTGACTTAATCTATAAAACATCTTACATGACCTTTCTTTCTGATTTAATAATTTCTGATCCAACCTTACCCTATCACTGCACAGGAGATTGTAAAATCTCGAGCTCTGCAACCTCCAGTTCTACTTCTTGTCTTTTCCTTATTGGTAGTGCGCCTAAACCATAAAACATTGTAGGTCCCATAGCTGTCTTGTACACCTTTCCTTTCACTCTTTCTGTTACACTTTTATAAAACCGTTTTGAACATGCATGTTTTTATTATTTTCGTTTCTCTGGACTGTTTGCCCTAAGCACTGAAAGGTTTTTACCTTATTTACTTACACTCCCTGTAACATCATTATTCCACATGTGCTCCTCTAACTACCTCTAACATGCTGCAGCTAATCTTAATTTCTCTCTCCTCAGTCTTCACAGAAACTCCAACTCTCTAGCCTTTCCTCTACCTCCACCCTGCTCTCACTACAGATCACAATCTCATCTGCAAACATCATTGTCCATGGACACTCGTTTCAAAACTCATCAGTCAATCACCAAAGCAAAACAGAATGGGCTAAGAACCAATCCTTAATGCAATACCACCTCCTCCCAGAACTCTATTGTAACACCTAGAACATAACTCTCTGCTGTCGTCCAGCTCTGACACATGTCCTGCACTACTAGCATGTACTTCTATGCTACTCCAGACCTTTTCTTGCAATACTGCAGGTCCTCTCTTAGCACACTGTGAAGCTCCCTCTGGCCTTTTCTATACCTCTCCAATATCACCCATAAAGCAAAAATAACATCTGGGGTACTCTTCTTTAACATGAAACCTCACTCCCAAACCTTCATGGGTCTTCAAAACTTTACTTATGTCATCCTGAAGATAGAAGTTACATGTAATAATGGGGGTGATTTAGAGTAAGTCCACCTTTCTCTGTTTTATATCTTTATTGATGTTTGTATACAAGAATAACAAGGGTGCTTACATGATATCTTGGTGTCAGCATTAAACATGTTTGTATACACCCTTGGACATACGATAGCGTTTTGTTTTGTTTTTAAAACACACATTTCTAAGTTTTGTGAAAACAGTCATTTATTTTCATCTATGCAGCGTTTTTTATTTATTTATTTTTTTAGATACAGTTGTCTGACAGCCATCAAACGTTAGCTCAGTTGTACAGAACACTGAACTTTGTATCTTATTGATACCTTCTAAATCGAAGATTGAATTAGTTAAAGTGGCCCTTTTACAGATATTTTACATGATACAAATTTTATACTAACTTCTCCTAAAAAAGAGAGGAAAAAAGTCCTGAAAGAGTTATTAAAACTAAACTTTATTTGATGGAAAGGGTTACGGTAACATTTACTAAATGTAATGGAGAAACTCTAAAAAGACGAGCAAAAACTTAACCAATCTGATATTGATTGATGCACTTTTGTTTAACTAATAGTGTTACTGTGGTAGGGAGATTTTTTGGGATGAAGTCTCCATTTAATGTTTTCTTATATGCGTATTATTAATGGATGGCAACAAGTAAGCAACATTATACTTTACAACATTTACATTTAGAAATGTATTAAGCCTGTATAAAATCTTGAAAATGAATACAACCTTTGGGGAATATTCAGCAGCTCTCTGAATACATTTGTAATTTATTGCAGGGTTTTTGATTAGCAATTAAAATGGCCAATTCTATAACAAAAAAAAAAAAACAGTGCATGTTAAAAAGAAATCAACCTAAAGTACTTCATGAAGAAATGTTTAACTACCTGAGTTTAAATCTTGTTTTAAGGCCAAAAGTTTCTGTCTGTGTCCTACATTTCCTGCACTCTGTATCCTTACAAGGTGAATTAAGTCGATGGCTCCAGCACAGGCCATCTTGCTGCTGAGGATTTTCTTATCCCTGATGAATCAGTATGATAGGAAGTGTATTTTCTAACCTACTTACCAAAGCATGACCTGTGCATATACACAGACTGAAAAACAAGAGGTTCATGTTCAAACTGAGCAAAAAGAAAAACTAGACAGGCGCTCTGTCCCTTCCCATCTGCTGCCAGTGAGACCTTCCTTGTCTGTCAGTCTTTAGATTATGCTTGCTCTTTTTCTCCTTATTGCACACAAAGAAACATAAAATATAATTATATTTAACAACTCTTTGTAGGAAAGCATGATTAAAACTGTATAATAGTGCCTTTTCTTGACACCCGATTTTCCCTTGTTGACCTGGGAGCTTAGGACTTAATAGCCCTATTTTGGGATAAATAAAGTTGTTCAAAGTTGAAGTGGATATCAAAGCTTTTTATTTAGGTGATAAATCATAGAACTTCGGAAGTAGGATTTAATTTTGGGGTATGAAAGTAAAGGGGTGAATATAGAGAGACCACGTTTATGTCTTAAAAAATGTAAAAACTCTTCTTTTGTGCTATGGTCAGATAACATGTCCTGCAAAATAAATAAAGAAACTGTTTTAGAGTAATTTGTTGGGTTTATTTTGACAAACACATTCTATTTTTTTTTATCTCTTTTGAATTTTTAAGTCTCTTAGTAGTATTTTTTATTTATATTTTTTTACTGTCAAATGAAACAGATTGCCGCAGGTTGCAACACCTTTGGCTGTTTCCATACAGTAAAGACTGGAAAGAATCTCTTTGTTTATGCCCACTTCTTTCTTGGGTTTATTTGAGTCATGTGGCATCAAGTGAGTATTAATAACTTACTTCAACCAAACAAGGACTCCTGGTGGTGAGATGCAGTAAAGCATGATTGCTCAGCAGCTGTTCTCTGAATCTGACCTAGATGTATACTCGTGGTGCTGAGTGATTATAATGAAAGCATTTTGATTTCACTCAAGGACTGTGTGAACTGAGGCATTAATAATCACAGTCGCTTGTGTTATGTAACTTCATTCACATGAGGGTTCTGTGACATCCTGCAAAACGTTTGGGGTCCATCCTATTATTTTTATTTTAACAATAGACTTTAAAAGGTGAAGTTCATACATCATAATTGCTGTGAGATAATATTGTATGAAGGTCTAATGTTATATGAAATCAGTAATAAAAATTACAACAATTAACAAGAGAATTACTCTTTTACAGAGATATGTTTTAAATGTGTGATTATACAAATAAAAATGCATTAATGTCCCACTGCTGAATATATGAATAAGAAACTCTTTAATTTGAAAGCTGTAAATGTTTAATCTCAACTGCATATTATAAAGTTACAGATTCACATTTAATTACTGAAGTGATAATACCTTTACCTGCAGAAGACAGACATAGAATAGTAGAAAAGTTAGATAATTCGTTGAAGACTTAGCTTCAGCTTCAAATAATCTATCTTGTGTTCATTAGGATAAGTCGATCTTTGGTGCTGTTGCTTAAATATTACCCTGCTGCAAAACAAGAAGTTTGCTTCTACTTTAGCAGGCCATAAAGTTGTAAATATCTAGATATAGTGATAAAACTGCCTTCACCATTTATTTGTAAGCTCGCAAACTTACAACAATTTCTTGTTAAAGTGTGTATGGTTAGTATCTGCAAACATTCTTTTCCGCAGGGCTTCAGGTAAAATTCTTTTCAAATTGATAAAAAACAAACAAAAAAAAGCTCTAAGATTGTAAGCAATTGTTCCTATCTGTGGAGCTTTTATTTGTCTTAGTTCATGTGTACATAATTCCATATCAAATTTACTTTTACACTTGATAAAATTGTTAAATCCTGAATTATAAACAACATTAAGGATTTTGTTACTTTAAAAAATAAAAACAAAAAGTTAAAACCACTGTTGCCAGATTAACTACTGATTAATTTAATAAAATATGTCAGATGTTTTTAACAAACCAACCAGGATTTTCGAAGCAACTGATGACATATGAACCCTCGAAAATCATTCGTCGTGTGCTGGCAGCGTTGTCATAAAAGATCAAGCGTTTCAAGTATCATTAGTATCATTTTCCCAGCATTACTCATTAGGACTTCACAGCATCTCACTTCAGATATAAAAAACATGGAGGTTGCAGAACCCTTTGTAAGTAAAATCCAGAGCATGACAAATTAAATTAAATCAGTTAGTGCAAATACATAATAATTGTGCAGTTTTTCATCTTTGGAAGGTATTTTTTTCTTTCCTTTTTATGAAGCGTTTCCTCTTGTCACCATCCAAGTTGTACTTAAAAGCGAATTGTCTTTAATAATATTCAAATGTTAGGAAGTTTAATGAAATATTTTTTATGCTTACACAAGAACAAATAACTCCAGTTAAACAATAAAAACATTTGGACAGAGTAGGGGGATCATAAAGAGATAGTATTAACTCTTCTTCAGCTCTTTACATTTTTGATGCTTTTAAACATATTATAATTTTATTAGGATTTTTAGCCGCAATGTAGAACATAAAACCATTGTCAGCTTTACGATAGAAGTGGAAAAATGAATAAAATATGAAAAATAGAGATGTTGAAAAAGAGAGACATAAACACACCCACACATTTCTGTTTACTAAAGTATTTTTACTCACATTTATCCTCGAGGCTACAATGTTCTTTAAAAATTACATTTTAAATGTGTGCAATTTACTGCCAGTGTGAATGGTTTTCTGTAAGTTGCTATGAGTTGCAGTGAGCGCATCACGAATTGTGCGATTACAGAAAAGATTAAAAGAGTTTAATGTTTGTTGCCATGCAACCGATCCGTCTCCTGCTGAATAAATAATGGCAGGCTTCCTTTTTTTCTACTAAGATCAAAAAAAATACTATCCTTGTCACATTCTTGAAGTTGGAGGAGAGAGACTAGCGATCACAAACCGTGTATTTATCCTCTGCATATTGTAAAGATCATTAAATCTTGTTTTGTCAGCTGCATAAACTGTTGGTTTTGTTAATCCCTGCCTAATAAAGGTTTAATTATATTCCAAGACATTAGCAGGAGATTTCATTTGATTACTCGAAGTAATCACCTGACATGAAATGCACCACTCTTTTGCCGCTTCTCTCTGAATAAAATGTGTGTTCTCAGAGACCTTCACCTTACTTCAATAAGGATTTAGCTTGCAGTTCCCTTTCTTGCAAATAAATATTTAATAAAATTTTACATTTGAAGGGCGCTGCGACACTGAGAGCTGAACTTTTTATAATATGGTAGTTTTGAGTTGTTTTTAAGATGTCTGACTGCATATGTTTTGAAGGAGCACAGCATGAATAAATACTTTTGAATTACACCAAATGTTATTAGCTGCTTTTCTAACTAGTGTGAAGGATTTTTCATTACATAACAAAGTATCAGTAAACAATCCCTAATTAGCGTGACCTGATGCAGACCATGTCAGAGGTTGTTAATAATAGATCAGGGAAGTGGATCTGAAACAGATAAGATTTTTCCCCAGTTAGATTTTATTGATTTAAGGCTTTGTTGAACTATTTTATTTTCCTTTTGTGTTATCCTATAGACCAGAGTGGAGACAATAGGAAACAATAGTAACACTCATTTAACAAGGTTTCAAGATCAAAGTAAATTTGTAAAATGCAGCAAACCCGGTTGGCCTTAGAGACAAGGATGCAAACAGAAAACAAAGACGGTGCTTGTTTTCTGCTCTGTTCGACTGACTCCATGTTTGGGCCACATCTTGTGATTGCAACTTGTGATCAGTTGAACAAGCTGCAGATGCTAGCAAGGAATACATTTTAGTTGGTCATAACGGAAAAAAAACCCAACTACATTATTGTTTGAGATGCATTCCTTAAAAAATATTATTTTAGTTGCATTTCTTAAACAATGAACTGCACCCTGTTCAAGCCTTTACTTTGGTTTAGTGTTGTATTTGTTGAAGTAAAAGGAACAACAATGGTAAGATCCATAGCACTGTCTGAGGCCTGCAGAAACAAGGTCAAAGCAGTTTATAATTATGATTATTTATAAAAGGTCCTACAAAAATTGACATTATTCTTGGACTGCTAAGTAAAGTGAAGTGTTTTGCAAGTGGTGTGCATTTAAAACAACATTTTTGATGCTAAGCGCTTATTAAAGTAAGGCATCCCTGCAGGCAGACCACAACATTGTCTGAGAAGTATCCAAAAACATAATGGGAAACCTTAACTTTCATGGGAGTTGTGCAAGGTGGCCACACTGAAGTATTGGAGAAAGAAAATACAGAAAGACCAGAACCTTGAAATAATGTTCTTTGACAGCTTAGTCTAAAATGAACAATAGGTTTGACATGAATACAGTACTTATGAAGAATGCTGCATGTGGTTTATACACATCAACTGTGAAATACAGCGATGGTGGTATTAAGTTTGTGTATCCTTTGCTGAGGCAGGATCTGGCAAGTTCACTCTTATAGGATTTAACTTAAGTTTAACAGTTGATCAGAGTTTGCTTGAGGGGAAGGTAATGAGTACAAAAATAATGGCTGAGGCAGAACCATGCTGTGGAATGTTAAAATAACCGAAACAAAAATGCCAGTAAATCCACAAATGAAAGCTCTTTCTCAAATGCTGGATTTAGATTACACTAAAACATGCAACTTGAAAAATCCAAAAAACTCTCAAAAATCTCGTAGCTGCAAGTTAGGAGTGGAGCAGATTCTCTGACATTGATAGAAGAGTATGAAACGTGCCTCCCTAAAGCTGTTTAAGATGAGCTTTTCGAGGGTCGACTGTCTAACTTGTTCTTCAGCCACAAAACTTATTATATATGTAGTTTTGTTTAATCAACGAAACAAGGTTTTACTTTTAAAAAAAGCTGTTTACTTTTTTTAAAATAATTGTATTGTCCAGGGAAAATAAGATTGAGTTTAAGTATGTATGTATTATGGAACTGTAGCAAAACAATAAAGCCCCGATCAAGTCTTTACCCAAATAAAATTTTTTTACACTCTTTATTGAATGAGACTAAACAAAAATTTTGCTACAATGTGTTTTAGGTGTTACGTTAATAGAAGACGGTTTTCCAATATATTTAAAGGGGCTGAAAAAAATTTGCACTTCTCCGTGGACAAACAAAAGGTTCAGTATGGCATTGATTTTTAAAGGTTAAAAGACTTGAACCCTGAATGCCAAGTGCAAGGAACAAAAATACAGCTATTTACGATTCTCCAGCTTTGCTTTTTGTTTACATGGAAATCTTTTTCCAAATGCACTATAATGTGGGTCTTACTCAAGGGTAAATATGTGTCTTTCCTGGAAAATGAGCTGCAGAAACAGTGATGGGTTTCTATAATGCAGTAACAAAGAAAGTTGAAGTAAAATTCTGAATGTAGCTCATCATTAAACTATTTGTTCTATTTTCATCAAAATTGCACAGGGGGACTGAAGTTGACTATATTTAGGTTTGGTAATGCTTATAAGCATTTTACTTGAACAAATTAGCCTTGGTGCACTTAAAGGTTTGGAAGTCAGTATAGCGATGATCACAAAAAGAGCTATATTCCCTTATTACCGTTCTCATGAGCATAGAAGAAGCTGCTTTGTTTTTAATGACAGATGTGTAATTCACCCCCTTGTATTCTAAACCCAGAGAATTTCCACTTGTTCCCACTGTCCAAACCCAACTACCAACTGAATTATGACCTTTGTTACCGGTAAAGGTTTTTACTTTCCATCTAGTGTCATTTGGCCTCGTGCCCCATTGGGGTTTAGGTAGAAGCCCAATGCAGGTAAATCAAGTGCAAAAATGTTAAATAAGGAAAAAAGACAACTTACACTAGAGTTGCAGTGTAACAAAACCCTTGATATGAAGACAAAAAATGTTTAGGCAACTGGATAACAAATGCATGAATAAAAATGGACAGTGCAATTGAAGGAGCCAGTGGAAAACAATAAAACCAGAGGGGGCTATATATACTCAAGTAGAGATGGAAATGGCAAGGCAATACTGAAAGGATTATCAGAGGGAAGAGGGGACAGTGGAGGGAGAGTAAAGCAGAGGACAATCAGATAATGGAAAACAGCTGTGAAGAGGAGCAGGCTGGCAGGCTGAGCTTGGACACAAAGTAAGTACAAATTAAAATGGAAAAGAATAACACTAATAAAAACCCATTCATGCCAGTCTAGACCCAATAAAGCCGTTCATCAAGTCGATCTCCAATAGTTTTTGTTGCCCTGTGCCTCAAGGCGGGGGGGTCTCAGGTAAGCCTGTCAAATCTGACCTGAGCTTCGTAGGGATTCTGCTCTTGTCAACAAGATCATTTCCCGCTAAGCCCTGCACTTCTCTCTCCTTGCCTTAATGGATATTGCTCCATAGTGGCCTCACCTGTTGACCTGTTTGCCTGTTTGTCCCTCTGGGAGTTTTTTGCTGTATGTCCACAGCTTACATTTTTGCTTTTTTTCCAAAATTTTCAGGAAAACCTTGGAGCAGGTATTAAACATATGTTGCAGATTTTTGTAGTACAAATGTTCCTTTATCGGTTTGATGCAAGTTCTGATGTAAAACCGAAACAGCGAAGGAAATACCAGTTTGTATGTAATTAATCAACATATTGAGATTAAGTAGATTGTAGTTTGTACAATTCATTTTTATCTGCTGAAAAGTTTTGCAATTTAGTTAAAAATGTAAATGAAAGAGATCCATAAGCTTCTGTTTAACTGTATATTTTTCCCCACAAGCCAAGTTGTTTCAAATGATCTTGTTAGTGTATCAGTAAATCTTCCAAAGCCAGTAATGTCTTGTAGGTTTTAAAATGTAGCTGAAATCTCACTCAAGAACTCCCATTAAGATCAGATCTGCTACAGAGCAAATAAAAAATCATGTCGGAGTCTCTGCTCCGCATCAGCGCTGTTGGTCGCTGTTTGTGCTTTTGGGAGGTTGCTGAGGTTGGAAGCAAGGCAAGATGAGACTACATAAGAAAGCTCAAAAGCAGATCAAGTTCCACTTAGCTCTTGCTCTCCAGCTTATTGCCGTTCGCTTTGGACACAATGTTCACAATGGACACAAAGAGGCATCGTGCATAGTGCATAGGAAATCAACAATTTTGTTATGTTGCGACTGAAAAATGTAATGCATTTTATTTGGATGTTGCATTAGTTATCAACATAAGTCTGTAAATAAACTTGATATCAAACTATGATAAATGGCTTTTAAGATGGTTACAAATAGCCCCCCTGAATGAATCGTTCGTAGAATCTCTAGTGCGGATCAGTGTACCTGCCTCACAAAAGCATCCCCTCAGCATAATCCTGCCACACCATGTTTCACCCCAGGGATGGTGTTTTGATTGTGACGTGCAGCATTAGTTTCTTGGCCACTGATATTGCCTGGATTATAGACTAAATTTTTCTTTTTCACATGTCCTAATTTTGTGATACTGTTTTAAAATCTAAACCTTGCTGCACAATTCCCTCCAACTTTTGTGTTCATCTTCATCTTCATTTGGTTGTTTTTTCAATAATGTTCTTTTATAGTTTATTACTACTTTGATGCTCATCAATACTTATGCACATTTGCGGTAAGATTAAAGCAAAAATACAGTATTTATTCTAGGTTTTCATGAGTGTTTTGGAAACTGCCAACCTCATGACATACATCAGTACACAAGTTTCAACACAAAATGGGCACAGCAAAACACAAACACCCTGTTTTCATTCAGTCTAATGATAGTCTGAACATGAGGCCCAAAGCACACCTACAATGGAGTGACCTCTGGCGCTGGTTTGCAGACACTGGTCTGCCTCTCCAATTCAGTCACAAAGCCCGTAAACACCTTTGTATTTGGGAGGGAAAAAATTACGCAGCAAGCTGGCCGGAAAATAGGTGAAGATTGAGGCTCCATTGAAGAAGACAGAAAAAGCAAAAACACAGTCATCACAGTATGAACAGGTTTTTGTCCATCTGTTTCAATAAACTGTGACATCTACAAATTGGCCAGTCTTTCTTTCTTCTTGTCACACAGGCGGTTTGTAGCCACATAACAAATAAAACTCTGATGTTTAATATTTCTTCACATATGTTGCCCTACATACACTGATGAAAGCTGAAAATAAATGGATAGATTATACAAAGTAATGGGAGTCCTGTTGGACATAAAAACTGTGATTGCTGTCATTTTTCTTTGTAGCTGCAGCAACAAATAACTGATTATGAACCCAATTTTACACAATCTTAACACATTTATTTTGTAAATCGTCATTATTATTATTATTTTGTCTCTGGTGATACATCTCTGTATTAATGAAATAACGTCAGGGAAAAACTGCAGGAAACTGTTACAATTGTGCACGGTGTTCTTGCTTGTTTCAAACAAGAGAAACTAACGGATTTTTTCAAAGTCCTTGGTTATGACGGAAGCTGCAAAACCTCAGCTGACTAAATCAACTTCTCCTTCATGTATAAAACATACTATTAAGCTACTTTAACTATAGGTTAAACCACTATATTTAAGAAACAGTTTGAGTTTTACCGGAACGTAGACTTTGTCTCCAAAAAACAAGGTGTTTGTAGAAGTGGTTTTTGCTATTGCATGGTTGCCTTTCAGTCTGTGGTAGTACTCGGGTCATTGTACTGCAGATAATAACGCTGTCTAATGAGCCTCAGCCAACATCTTCATAAGGTGCCTTGTCTTGTTTTTCTGTTGTTTTGATATAATTTAGATCACAGGATGATAATGTCTATGAGACTTAATCCATCAGTACTGTAGCTGGACTTCCCTACTGTGTGTATGCTTGCATGTAATTTAATGAACACGTTTTTATTTCACTTTCAAGCATCTGGGAATTGTACCAAAGGTTGAATCAGACTCATGGAGGTGCACAATTCCTGTCCTGGTATCCTGGCTGATTTCTTTGGGTTCTCCTCTGATGTCACCCAAGAAAACAGTTATAGATTTTACATTGCTGCGTCTCTGGGTCATTTAGATAGTTTCACTCATAATCTTAAAAAATGATGAGATCATCCTGTTGGCTTTTCGAAAAATTCAAAAGCATTCATATTAATATTCAATTTGAAAACAGTAACAAAAAAAATATCCAACAAAAACTGTCCGTGCTCATTCTTAAATTACCTAAAACAGTAAGAGTTTGGTCTGATTTTTTCATACTTATATGCTAAGATTTAAGAAACTTTTAAAAACAGGTCACATAAAAAGTTTTAAGAAAAATTGATTTGCGGTTGTCTGCCATTAAATCTAATTTGAGGAGGAGTGTGGCACAACAACAAACCTGTCAAGACACGGTAGACAACCAAAACTTTCTAAAAGAAAAATAAGAAAAAGTTAAGATGACCCTGGAGGAGCTGCAAAAACTCTTCAGCAGAAAGATGTTTTTGTACTGAATGCCCTTAAGGTTTTGATTCTCCAAAGTTATTCTTAAAGAAAAAACATAGGAGTTTAGATGACAAAGACAGGAACTTTGGTCAGATGGCTCTCGAGAGATCTAAGAAACCGAATGCGGACGCATGAGGTGAAATGGTTAGCAGTTCAACGCAGCAGAGCTTAGAAATCAACAAAAAGGATGCAGGTGTTACATGGGTAATAGCTACCAAGTTGGTGATATTGGTGCAAATACCTTTCGGCTAAACGGTCCTGGATTTAAATCCCTGCATGGGATAATTGTGCAAACAGTTTTGCAGTTTTTCCAAGTGCATGGTAAGGTTCGCTCCCGAAACGTACACATGCATCTAAGCCTAAAGTAGGCTAATATTTTGACTGTTAGCTTAATTTTTATCCAAAATTGCACACATGCATGTCTTTTTGTTGCCCTGTGATGTTTTGTGGGGTGGTCCGGGTTCGGGTAATGATTGCGTGCACTACTGGCAATGGTGCAAGAATAGGATGGAAATGGGAATAAGCTTATGAGGAATATTAAAGGTCAGTTTCTGTGTTTTAAGAAGTCCACACTGCATTTACCCATCTCTTCTTACAAATCTTACATAGTTATTGTCAGGGTTGAAGGGTGTTTCTGTAGTTCTCCAGGTTTTCAGACGGTGGCGCCGTTAGGCCTCTGCTGGAGCGCTCCTGAGCATCTGTGCTGCTGCACAGGTGTTTTCCATCCGCTGATTGCCAGAGCTTCTTAAGAGGAGTGTTGGACCAGACACACTGCCTGGGCTTGAGCCTGTTGGACGTCGGAGAGCGGAGAGGGCGGAAGCAGACAGTTTGGCGGCAAAAACAAAACACAAAATATATCGGAGTCGGAAAAGGCGGATTGAGCATAAACTGGTATGTGAATGGTTCGGACGGAAATGGAGGTAGGAAATGAGGAAGACATGGATTTTGGAGGGTAGACGCCAGTGGGGAGAGGAAGAGGGGGAGGACGTGAAAGAAATAAGATCGATAAAGGAAGGGGAATTGCTGATAATCAAGGAAATAAACGAGAACTGGAAGGAAGTAGCTCAGAAGAAGAAAGGATAGTTTGGAGGAAAGTTGTGAGGGAGGAATTTAAAATAATATTAGGACTTAAGAATGAGGGACAACAGGATAACATCAGCCCCATTGTGGTGTCAAGAGAAATAAAAAAGAAGATTGGAGATGTTGAAATGGTAAAGATTTTGAGAGATGGAAACCTATTGGTAGTTTGTAAAAATGAAGAACAAAAAAATAAGGCTTTAAATGTGAATAATAAATGTAAAAAAACTGTGTTGGAGAAGAAAATTGTGGGAGAAAATAAAAAAATTAGAGGAGTGATTTATGGGATCCCTTTAGATGAAGATCTTGATAAAATAAAGAGAAGTATTGTTGGAGCTAAAGTGAATAACTTGAAGAGACCGTCAAAAACAATAAACGGCGAAAAAGTAGGAAGTTTGTCAATCCTCATTGAATTTGAAGAAAAAGAGTTACCACAAAACATCAAAATGGGTTATCTCAGCTTTCAGGTCAGACCATACATCCCTCCACCACTTCGTTGTTTCAAGTGTCAAAGGTATGGACACATAGCACATAGGTTATGGCGGAAAACAAGATGGCGGCGCACAGTAGTGCAGCGGCTTCTCACGCTACTAGTGAAAACCCTGAGTTACGTAGTTTTTACGTCGGTTCCGAGCCCAAACTTATGCGCCTTATGCGTATGAGTTATGGACGGACTGAACTTTGTAGGTTTAAGGACAGTTTGGTCACTAATAACC
>JAVLVB010000724.1:234416-247668 GCA_032876305.1 Orestias chungarensis
AAAGCATACGATATGATGTGGGTGGAGGGATTATTAATTAAATTATACATGTTGGGCATTAAAGGGAAAATATTTAAATGGATTAAAGACTTTTTAACAAATAGAAAAATACAAGTTAGAATTGGTGAAGTAATCTCAGGAAAATATATAGTAGAAAATGGAACTCCACAGGGCAGTATCATAAGTCCGTTACTGTTCTTAATTATGATAAATGATGTATTTAAAGATATTGGAAAAGAAATGGGATGTTCACTGTTTGCAGATGATGGAGCTGTTTGGAAAAGAGGGAAAAATGTAGATTTTATTGTAAAGAAATTACAAGATGTTATTATTAAAATAGAGAAATGGGCGTTGCAATGGGGATTTAAGTTGTCAGCTGCAAAAACAAAAGTAATGATATTTTATCAGAAAAAAATAAACAAGGAAATAAAATTAAAATTATATAACCAAGAGTTAGAGCAAGTAAAGTTTATAAAATATTTAGGTATATGGTTTGATGGAAAACTAAAATGGAATATACATATTCAAAACTTATTGATAAATGTAAAAAAGTGTTAAATATTTTGAGATGCTTGGCTGGCAGTGACTGGGGAGCAGATAGAAAATCACTAAAACAGGTTTACACAGGCATGATCAGATCTAACTTAGACTTTGGGTGTATATTTTACGGTTCAGCAGCTAAAACACATTTGGTTAAATTAGACATTATTCAACATCAGGCACTAAGATTATGTACTGGAGCATTTTAAACCAATAGAAATAGAAATGGGACAAATGCCGTTAGATTTAAGAAGAACAAAACTAGAAATAAATTATTGGTTAAATTTACAAAGCAATACATTTGATAATCCAACCTGGGAAATTTTAAATCCATGTTGGGAAAAAGAAAAGAAAGAAATGAGGAGTTTTGGATGGACAATTGAAAAGAAATTAAAAGAATTTAAAATTAATGATTTAGAAATTACTCAAACAATACCAACATCAATTATACCACCATGGATTCTACCAGAAGCAACGGTAGATATTTCAATATTAGAAAAGAAACAAGATAAATCTTACATTGTAGACAGTTATTCAGTACAGATACATTTAAACAATTAATATCAATTTATTCAAATTTATACAGATGCATCAAAAATAACTGGAAAAATAGGAATAGGTTTTGTAGTACCAGAATTTAATATAAAAATAGGAAAACGAGTTACCGACGGATTATCAGTATGCACAGGAGAAATGTTGGCAATATTATTAGCATTACAATGGGTAGAAGACATAAAACCATTAAAAACAATAATATGTTCGGACTCCAGTTCCGCATTATTAAGTTTAAAATGTAATAAATCTGATAGTAGGATGGACATCGTTTTTGAAATATTTCATACATTATTCAGAATACAAAATATAGGTTTAATTTGTGTGGATTCCAGCACATATTGGAGTAGAAGGAAACGAGAGGGCAGATAAAATAGCAAAGAGGGCAATTCAAAATCCTATTAGTTTTACAGTTAAATTAAGTAAATCTGAGGCAAAGAGTATTGTTAAAGAAAAACTGATGGAAAAATGGCAAAAAAGGTGGGATGAAGAAAAAACAGGAAGATGGTTTCATAAAATTCAGAAGAGAGTAGGAGAAAAAAAATGGTAGAACAATTTGAAAAGAGGAAAGAGTAATAACACGGTTAAGGTTTGGTCATACAGCATTAAATTATACACTTTTTGAAATAGAAAAACATAATACTGGCAAATGTGAACACTGTGGAGCGTTAGAAAAAATTGAACATGTTATGTTAGAATGTCGTGGGTATGAAGGAGAAAGAAGTTATATGAAGAGGGAATTTGAACATATTAAAGAGAAGATTAATTTATTAGATATATTGAGGAAGAATTTGGGGAGTAAACAAATACAAATAGTTATTAGATATTTAAAAAGAACAAAATTATTTCATAGAATTTGATTATAATAGATAAGTGTGTGTGAATGTATGAATAATATAGAGGGTAGAATAAATAGTTTTGTATAAGTGTGTGTATGTGTGTGTATATATAGTATTTATTTATAGACCATCACGAACCACACTCCATACCAGTAAGTGCCGGTAATGCTACTATAAGTTTGTTGCCAACCGCCAATAAAATCCAACAAGAAGAAGAAGACACACTGCCTGAGTGCTAGTTACTCACCGGAAACATAGTCCCCTCAGTGGACCCTTTTCCACCAAACTGGTTCCAGTGCTGGTTCGTAGCTAGAGCCAGAGTTAGCACTGGTTCTTTCTGTTTCCACCGACCAAAATGGTTCCAAACTGGTGCTTAGCAGGCCCCAACTCTTATTGAGGTCAGAGGAAAGAACCGGTTGGACGTGATGACATCAGCGACTGGGGCTACGCAACAACTATTAGCCAGTAAACAGGAAAAGAACAGCAGTTTTTAAACAACACTGGAGTTGCTTGTGCGACAAAAGAAACAAAATGGACCTGAAGTCAAAGCAGACAAACTTCCTGCTCGCAGTGTGGTCCTCCACCAAAGTGTAAAAAACACTTGCGTGGGCTTCCAGGACCAAACCAAGGTTTGAATACATCCAGATGGCTACAGGAGGGTTTGAGCGCAGTGGTGAGCAAATTATTAACAAGTTTATAAAGTGTTGTAGTGGTCTTGTGTCGGTTGGATTTGGCGCTAAATCTACTGGGTAATGGTTACGTACGCATACGCATGGAGCGACATAATGATGTATGATGATGTATAATGATGTCCGCCAGGGAAAGGTAAGTGGGTTGAGGGGTCTTAAAGTTCACTGTAGGGAGAGGTTGTCTAGAAGGTTACCAATTTTTTGGCAGGTGCTGGAGCGAGCAGACCGAGGAGCGAGGACCAGAGTTGCGGTGGAAATCCAGAGAGGTGAGTATAGACCACGGAGAGAATCTTGCAGGTAAACCTGGGTTGAGCACACAAGGAAAATGAATTCAGGAGTTAACAAGGGAATGATACTAGAAGAAACAGGAGAAACCCTTTCAGCAACAACGAGGAAAAGTGGAGAACAACATTCAATTACTGGCGCTGAGGAAGGCAACATTACTGATAGTAACAAACACTCAGGCAAAGCGTTTTTGTTCCACTACTCCTTTTAACAGGCTCATTCATCAGCTGATGGTACTGATGTTCAGAGACGCTCCAGCCCTACGGGAGCTCTGGCAACCCCCAGTCAACAACCTAGGAAAAACAGAGTCCCTCAACTCTGACAAACACTAACATTCCATAAAGTTCAATAAGTTCTAAATAAGTTATCTTTAAGTTCTAAGAAGTTGCATATTAAAAAATTGCTGTTTAGATTTGACTTCAATGACAGCATGTTTGATTGGGGAAACAGAAAGACAGACTTTCCTAGGGCAAAATTTATGCTAGAACGGCCACTGAAAATACCATCCTCATAGAGAAGGATGTTGATAACAACAGGATAGTCAGACATGCTAGCCTTGTGAGTCATACTATAGGAAGATTTATCATTGACAACATCCCATAAAACAATACTTGGATAGCTTAAATGAAACACTAAAAATTTCATTAAAATTCCTGACTCCGCTCTTGTCAAAGTCCAGAAATGAGTATTTCAGAAAATCATTGGTGTGTGTGAAAGGATGATTGCAATCAGTCAGCCTGGAGAAACTAAAGCTGATGTGCCTTCATGATTGTCCGAGCAAGGTTTACAGACGGATTTGTCAAAAATAAATAAAGTGAAGCTGGTTTTAAAACATAAAAAGAGCCCTGCAGTTGTATAGGGCTTTATCAAGGTCAGAAGATTCAAAAGTGCCCTACACCACATTGAGTTATTTGTATACCAAACACTTCCTTTATTGTAGATTTGACTGAAGCTGTGTTTGAAATTATACTTTACTCTGTCAGATGATTAGAGTTTGCTTTAACTTCTCATTTTTGATCCATGACCGTATGTTTTCCCGCCGTAAAAATATGATTGAAACAGAAGCCTATTTATCTCAGCCACGAGCGCTGTGCTGGATAAGGACACTTATTTATTTTGCCGCACAACATAGTAAATATAAAATAATTCAAGAGAAAGTCCCAAAGCTTCCTTTTTAAGAACAGCAGCAAAGAGTGACATCCTGGGGTCACCAAGATATCATCATACAAAATACTTTAAGCTAAATCCAAGCCATGGAAAAAGTTTTCTGTGCCACCATCACAGATATAAATATTTGCAGTTTTCTATGCTTTGCTTCGTTCTGAGCTTGAACCGTGTAACTTGATGAGATGTAATAGAAAGTACAAACATGCTAGCTGGGTCTGGGATATGTCAAAAGATTATTACACAGAAAAGCCCTTAATGCCAAATGTGTGGTGATTGATCTGTGATGCTACAACCATATTTCACTTCCAAATGCCCCAGAAATGACATGTGCCATCATGAACTCCTCAGTCAGAGGAAAGTGTGGATGTTGCTGCTTCTGATTGAAAACATATTGAACAAAATACCTGAATGGTGTCATGAAACGCAGTGGATCCAGATGCAGAAGATGGAGATGGTGTTGGATGAGATGAGGATATTATTACAGGTTTTGGATGATGAATACAGGAACCCAGGACAGCAACGGAACACAGAGATCATATGCTGGCTTCGCATTAGGTGTGCAGCAGAACAGACAACGACAGACCGGAGACAACGAGGGACTCAGAAGGAACACTGGAGATGACGAGGACGACAACAAGGACATAGAGCTAGTAGGAACCTAACGTTGATGATCGAGCAGTGAGTGGAGAGAAAAGCCAGGCTTAAATGTTAGGAGGGTGAAAGGTGGAACCAGAGACTAATTAGATAACTTTGTGAAAACAGGTGTGCATTGTCAAAGGGGGGAAATAAGCTGAGGAGTAGAGAGAGCAGGGGAACACACAAAAGGAAGAATAACCATAAAACAAAACACCTAAGAAGACTCACCAGAAAATGAAATAACATAAGGGAAACAATAACTTCATAACAAAGTAAACCACACAACTACAGCAAACTAACCAGTGACCAAAAACAACACAGACCCGGATAAATGGTTTACCAGATGGAAAAGGTTCCTTGACTGCCATCTAAGTCCACTAATGTAAATTTCCTACAGAACAGTCATCTCAGGTAAATAAAGATTATTTTCCTTACTGAATCATTGTGTTCCTGTTAAAATGTTGTTTTGTTATATATTTTAAAAGACAAACCTTTATTTCTCTTCTCTTCTTTTAGCTTTAACGTGATATCCCGTCATAAAACCTTGTTTAACGGGAGATCAATTGATCTAACCTTATTCTAATTTCTGCATTCCTCTTGGTAGTTATTTTTAAAGTTTCAGAAAAACAGCAAACAAACAAACATCAATGTCCCTTTGCTTTCTGTTTTTGTTGGTGCTCGGTTCCCAACCTACACTGTTTGCGTGGAGCACAGCTGCAGGGCTTATTCGCTTGCCAATTAGACCTACATGTTTAGACACTTACCCTGATGATTTTCCAATTACACCTACATAGTGACATACTGGTGACTATAATTAGGCCTCTACACCCTCTGAGACTCAGCTATGAAGTGCCACTGCACATGTTACTGCTTGCACTGCACAGCTTGCCAACTCTTCTTTAAAACAAATCAAGTAAGAAGGTAAAAATTATGTGAGATAATATTTTATAATTTTCTATTAGGATTTTTCTTAGTGCATTTTGAGCTTTGTTAGTGATATAAAAACAAACCAATCCATTACATCCCCCATTGTCTACACCCACGTATCCCTGTAGGGTCGCAGTCATTTGCTGAGAGGCAAGGACAGCCTGGACAGTTGGCCAGCACATCACAAACAATATCAAACATTTTGTGCCTAAACAAGAAATGTTCACATATCCATGTTTAATCAAAATGTTTTTTTAGAAAACAGCATGATGTTGTTTTATTCACTAAACAAAAATATCAATGCAAAGGGAATAGTTAAAATGTTCCGTTTCTTAATAGAAAGTAATTCATGTTGTGGCTGAGATGATTTCAGTGAAATACTTCTGGTAAACATGAGTCTTTGGAAGATTGTCTTCTCCTCGCAGCATCTCTGGAGATCTGGGTTTTTACACAAATCAAGATTTCAACTTAATTCTATACAGGATGCACTGATGTGCTTTTGGTCATTTTTATTTTGCATGGTTGCAGCCTTTAAGTTTTTACTTATTCTGCTGAGGTTTCCTCATGACGCATGTTCAATAGCTGCTATATCCCTTTTGAAGGGCAAACCTCCTTTAAAATGCTGGAAAACAATGTTTTCTTGATGTGTGTGACAACAAAGGTCTTCGTGATTTTAGTCATTTTAATTTTGACATTGTTTTAAACACATTTTCAAAAGTTGTTTGCTATGCTCTTTTTAGAGTAATCGATTTATTCCAAATATTAACACAGACTTTCTTAGTTGCATGCATGCAATCCCTCTTTCATATATACCTTTTCTAGATGTGTTGAATTTCCAAAACTAAAAATATTTGTTTTTATTATTTTAAATATAAAAGTATAACAAGATTTACCTGATTTCCAACTGATCCATCACAGCATGTCTTCTGGTGTCTACATTTTTCTTCCTTGTGGTTCATACGTTACCAGAGATTTTACTATGAGTTTATTTATGTTTCAGGGATTGACAGCTTTCTACAAATAACTTCTTTGAATTTACGACTGCAGCTTGAGCTCTGCCGTTGATGTCAGAAGCAAGTTTCTAACTACATTTCACTGAGAGAAGGCAGCACAGAAACCCTTGTTTATCTATTGACAGCCTTCTGCCTTGTCTAAGAAGTAGAACTTCACAGACACACAGTTCTGCCTCATCTAAGCCTTACTTTTGAAGCAGTTCTGTATAAAGTGGGATTTACATAATCCTTAACACTACAAATGCAATGGAACTGAATTTCATCCTCAAAATAATAATACAAAAACTGCTTTGTTTGCAACATCTTATCATTAAAGCTAAATATTTCCGTCAGCCTCTAAACCAACATAAAACAGACTTTTCTGAAATATTTATTTTAGTTATTGCTATCTCCTATATGTCCACCTGAGGGCGCCCACCTTCCATCTAAACTGCACATTGCAACTCCCTCCAGGCACATTCAACTTTACAGCAGTCTTCCTTTTTTATTTATTTTACCATTTAATTTATCTTAGCTTTCAATAAATATTTCTTCCTCTTGTTTCTTATCTTCTTCATAAAATTCTCAAACTATAATTATATTATATCAGAAAAGATAAGTAAAAATAAAATATGTCAGAACAGACTTTTGAAGGCAAAAATAAATTCTAATCGGTACTAAACCTGCATTAATAGTTTTCACACTCAACAGTCTTTCTCAGACTTTAATCACTGAGTAATTTGTCTTTTGAAAAATTGGCAACGCTAAGGGCATGCAAGATACCCCTCTGTTCTCTCCATATATAGCAGATGTGAACTCATTAGTGTCTAGAAGTCTCTGCTTGGTCTCAGGAAAGACGCTATAGATACCCTAGAGCAAACATGTGAAAACAGAGCTCTTCTGATGCACCAATTATGGCTCCAGGCCTTTATCAGCGTGTGTGAGTGTGTGTTTGTGTCTGCAATGTCTAACTCATAACTACATCACAACACACCTCAAAATAAACAGAAAATTACTTTAGCTTGCCTGAAACTTGTACACAATGTAACTGGTCAGTAAAACAGACCCTCTTACCTGACAATAGCCACGCCCCCCACAAATCTGACCTCAATGACAGAGTGTATGCAAGAAAGAAGAACTGCTGGATGCCAGAAAGCATTTACGGGACTCAACAATACATTTGAAACAAGCTAATCTGATCAGGAGGGAAACAAAAATCTCTTAAGACTTTGTCTTTGTTCTAAATGCTATCTGCTTGGTGAAAAGCAGCGGTGGCAGCATCATGATGTGGGGCAGTTTATTTATTTTTTTTAGCAGGGTTTAAAAACTAATCAGAGGTGAATGTGAAGAAAAGCTGTTAAAGGCTATACAACTTTAAGAGAAGAGGTTTACCGTCAAAAAGGACAAGCCTAAATTCAGAGCTATGCCTGAGAAAAAAAGACCTTTGATGTAATAGGGCAAAATGTTTACTTTGTCACAAAGCAAAGCTCACTTTATTTTCATTATTTGCTTCTCTGGTTTATCTCACTCTCCAAGCCTTGAGCCACATAAAGTGATTGCAATGCACTTTGTGATATTTACAGTACTGTACTGTACTACATTGGCGGCAAATATGGGAAATATTCTTGTGAACTGGATATATTGGAATGACTGGTTCCGATTTAGCCTGCAGTATCTACTCTACCACAATGAGTCTTAATAAAATCAGTGCAGTTTGTGGAATATATAACACTTCAAGGGGTAGGAATACTTATGCCGGGGGATGTTGCACGAGTCATTGTCCTTGTTTTTTTTCGTTCTTTAAGATAAAAATAGTATTATTTTTGAGAATTCAAATGTTGACATGCAGAACTGGAGGCAGGACCTTGTTTTAAGCTGAAGTGTGGAGACAGTCAAATCAAAGAGAGTACCCACTGGCACTTGTTCAGCCTTTTTCATTAATCAGATATGTTTTGCTACAGGACAGGGAGACAAAAGGAAATGTTTGGATGTTTGGATTGACTGATGGAAAGGCAAAGGGATATCTGGGAAGAGTTTTTTTTTACTTTCGCCATGAACAGGTCATAAACAAGCTGTATATTATTCCAGAAGTGGCGGATGCAGTCAGTTCCTGCTGCAGCCCTGGAGGGCTTTGCACCCATAAAACACAAGTGAATTTGAAGCACTGACATATCCTCTCAGCCTTGCAACATTCGAGAGACGTGGAATGGGCTGATAGGCTCCCTGGAGATATGATGATCTAGACGAGAGAAAAAGAGGTCAAGAAGCAAATTTTTCACCGGGCAACACGAGCTGAATGGGACATTGAAAAATAAACTCTTTTACTTTTTTTTTTCATTGGTTGATTAAAATCATTTTTTCTAATCCAAGGATTAAAAGGTTGTTTCAGCTTGAGCAATAACGAAAACAACAAGGCTTCATGTTTTTTAAACCGCAGCATTCTCTATCTAATGATCTGAATTGAAATGAAAAAGAAAACCCTAAAAAATATGTAGCTTGTGCTTGTTTATGCATAACTGATACACCTTTTGGCATTTCAATTTGAGAATTAAATATGTTTTAGTAACTATTTAACATTTTGTTAACCAGCAAATACGTTTTTAAAAATTTCACATAATACCTCCACATATAGTGCAACTCTGACAAAAAAGTGTAGAAAAGTAAAAGGTTTTACAGCAATAATGCAATTTAAAAAATACTTTGAAAATATCTATATTGAGATTTGTTTTATATACCTTTTACAAGAATGGTAATAAATATGAATGACTATGTATCCAGTTGCTGTTTTCAGTTAATTTATTTATAAAATAAATATTGACTTTAAAGGCCTTAAAAAGCTGAGTTTTAGTGAATCACTTCCCTCGTACCAACTAGATTCAGGTCAGTTTTACCAAGTGTTAGCAATTTATTGCCAGGTGACTGAACTGGAATGACGTACTAACATGATTACTGGAATAAGAATACATCTGAGGAGAGAAATTAGTTTTCAACTCAAACAACCTTTATAACATTTCAGCCGATGGCATTAGGTTGCTGATTAGGGGCTGGATAAAATTACTGAGCCATTTGTTCCCTCATGAATAAATATCCCATGTGGCTTCACCATGATTGCTTGGTTATTAAAGCAGATAGTATGAATTTCAGCGAAGGAGTTATAAAATGGTTCCAATTAAGGAGTCTTGACACTGAATATTTATTCAGTTCCCATTTTCCTGCTTTGCACCAGAATAAAAAATAATGTAAAAACAGCTATTCGTAAAGTCTGCCTTAATGTTTTGAACATGAGAAACTTTAGGTTATTATAAAGGTATGTATATTTTATTGATGTTTATTTTACTGTGTTTAAACCACAGTAAAATGCAATAAAGGTACATCTGAAACACCAGCTCGGAAAGGTGGGTTCCTACAAAAGGTCAGGACTGATTATATTACAATAAATAATGCAATACTAAAGGCACCTGTGGCTCAGATATTCAGAATAGTGTTCCAAAAATCAGGAAGGTTTGCTTCTGATTCTGTCATGATTCTCTCAGAAACTGTGCAAGGCTAAAAGGCTGGCCTTTAATAGATACATGGTTCATATTTTTACATATTTTCCCAATTTTAATATCGCATGTACAGTTTTGTGGAAACTATTTTCTCTCTTACAGAATTCTTTTATGTTTCCTTCTCTGTCACAGGTATGCGACTCTGATCATAAAACACAGATAAACTGCAATTTTCAAATAATGATTACATTTGTTGAAAACAAAAAGAAATCCAAACAAACTTGGCTCTAAATGTGAAAATGTATGATTAAAAAAATGCTTCAGTTTAAATAGTTTGATCAAGATATGAGAAACAAAGTCAGAGGAAAGATTACAAAGCCATTTCTAAAGCTTTGAGATTCCACAGAATAGGAAAGACAACTTTTATCTACCAATAGAGAAAACATAAAAAGGCGATGAACCTTCCTAGAATTGCACTAACAGTGCATCACTGACTCAATCAAGAGGTGACAAAAGACCTAGAACAAGATGAGCAGCACTGTAAGCCTCACTGATCTTAGTTTAACTCAATGCTTCCAGAACGTTAAATTCGATATTGATCAAAATAAATTCAAAGACCACTCACACATTTGCCAAAAAAAGAATTTTTTTTTTAAGTGACCCATGCTCTGATTCTTATTCTACAAACTAGTAACAACATTTTTGATCAAAATCATGCAGTAATACACTTGCGTAACTGTCCAAGGTGGTCTTGCTGCTTATGAATCTGAAATTTTTAGAGTACTTTATAAAACAATGCTGAAAAAAATCTGACCGTCAGTCCATGACCTGAGGTTCAATCACAGTTGAGGTAAAAAAAAAAGAAAAAAAAAAGGAATGCCTCAAAGTCCACCTCTGAATGAATTAAAAAGTCATCTGAAAGCATTAGAGTGGTCTAATCAAAGTCTGGACATAGAAATTGTGGCACTATCTTAATCAGCCCAATAATACGTAAAAATCCTCCTGTGTGACGGATTTAAAACAGTTCTGTGGAGAAGAATGGGATAAAATCTCTGAATAATTTCATGAACTCGTTGCTATTTACTGCATTTATTAATGTCAGCTGTTGATGCATTACAGCTTTTGACCCCTTAATAGATGTAATTTCAAAGTGGCACTGTTATGAAACATCTAAATATGACATAAATATAAATCTTGGTTTATCAAACACTTTTATTTCACGTTACAAAGCTTAATTAACAAAAACAGAGAACATTACAGATAATCAATTCAGTTTTATTGGCATTAGCTATTTAATACACTGGATATATATATAGATATATATATATGAAAGTCTTGTATATAAAAGTGGACTGAAAATATGTAGCATATACTTTCCCAAATACTTTTTAAAATTTTCTTATTATAGGTTGTATTTACAAATAAATAAAAAACTCAAATAAATAATTATATTATTTATTTGATTTCTTGAATGAAATTACAACAGGAAAAATAAATATGTATGACTTTAATAAAATACACAAGGATTTCTCCTTTTGTTTTGTTGCCATAAAAGTAAAATTATCCATATGATCCACTGGTGTTGTTATTAAACTTAAATGTCAGCACAGTTTCACTTTATTTCATATTGTCAACTTATTATGGCAGATTGAAAATATAAATTAAAGACACGTGGTTATGAGAACTCATGATTCCAATTTTAAAATGTGTTTTAAGGGATCAATCATGGACTGTGTTGTAGGGACAAAAATGCCCGAAGCCAAAGTCCTCGACTAAAGCATCTGTAAAACGCTTTTGTGTACAGAGAGGGAAGTCAGGGAAGAAAATTTAAAGGCCACTTTCTTTGCTCCAGTACAACGCATTACTGTCTCAGATTCTGACAAAGCTGCTTTGCAATTATTTCAAATGTGCAACCAGGCTTCAAATACTATTCATGCAAGTTCGATAAAATTCTCAATTTTTATAAGTTCTGTTCTCTCACTGTTTAACAAAGGCTTAGGAGGAGGCGATGGAGTTTGCACTGTTTTAATTGCCGCTATTTGTTTCTTTGTGGGCTTAAACAGATAAGGGTACCTACTTCTCATCTGAGAAAAGGTTTGGACTTGTATGTAATAATGAATAAGTATGTATTAATAGACATTGAAGTATGTACTAACTCTTTTGGTTAAAACAATATTGACATTTAAAAAAATACAATTTAGAGAAACATGAGCTCATAAGATGTTTTGTTTGCTAAGGGAAATTGTCAAAATTCTCCTTTCCCCCATCAATATATTATTACTTATAAATTCACTTACCAGATTTTCTGACAGTTGTTTTATTTGGCTGTCAATCATAATTTCATAAGGATAAAAGCTGGCTCCTAAAAAAATAAGCCTTCACTTACATGACTCACAGAGAGTATTGAGTAAGAGATTCGATATTTCTCCACCAGTGATATTCGTAGATTTTATGTTTTGTTACGTGTTTATTCATCTATTCTTAGTCAGACTTTGTTACCATATATCTTTACCTGTATTTGAGATGGCTGCAAAAAAAATTGCATGGATTTAAAGGAAATTTGGTATTATTTCTATTTGCAGATTACACATTCTGGATTTTCAACCAAAATGTAAAAGCCAGTCTCTCCTCCATTTAAATAATATTCTACTCGAGTCCCTTTTCTGCCATATTCTTCACTTATAGCCAACTGATTTGTTTGTGGTTTGTGTCGTCTGTGATTTTATGTCAAAACCTAACATATATAGACAGCAAAATTAGCAGTTAGAAGTCAGAAAAACTTTAGTAAATGATCACAAGTTAGACAAGAAAGTCGGAGTGGTTTATTAGAATAAGAAAATTCACATAGAGCAAAGTCTCCATGCGGAGTGACAGGCAGAGTTCGGGACATTGTGTCGTATGGTGAACAACTGCTGCAGTGAGTCCGGTTTTCATGTGCCTGTATGTGTGCTGTGCAGCTGTCGGAGGGTGCATGCATGTGTTGCTGTGTGGTTGCCATGTGTGACAGGAGACGCATTTGTTTGCGGACACAAGCGCACACACCTGCATGTACGGTACAAATTCACACATCGCTACTTCAATACACACACACACACACACACACACACACACACACACACACACACACACACACACAC
>JAVLVB010000724.1:247768-281959 GCA_032876305.1 Orestias chungarensis
TCCCTTGGGTGACTAGGAGGCCAGCTTGGCCTCTGATGAGGGCTACAGGATGACAGGGTTCCTTCACAGCAGCACGAAAGTCCACAGTAATCGTCACAAGTTAATTCACTTCCTTTGTTCGTGGAAATCATTATTTAAACAGGACACAACACTTCAATGCTCACAGTACTGCCTCATAATAATAAAAATGATGATAAAAAAACCAATAATAATGATAGTCATCAGGTTCAGCTTCTCTGTCATCATTAATAAAAAACAAACAAAAAAAAAAAACATTCGGGACAGCAGAGAAATGAAACTGAAATCATATACAGTATAACATTCCCAAAAAAGTTTTAAACCAACTATTTACCACAGGAACAAACCAGAGTTTAAACAAAAAGCTTACTAATTATCAGTGCAGAATAAAAACATCTACAAGTTTACAAAACCGCAAAGGTCAGCTGGAATCTCGCTGTTGTGCTTTATCCTCTCGCACGTCGAGTTGGATGGGAGTGGCTGGAGAAAATTACTTTCTTTGATTTAGTCTCCATCTCTGATAATGTTTTAGGACGTCGGGAGTCATGCAGAGGTGGCAAGATGGCAGTTATTGACGTGGGGCTCATATTGCAGGGTCAAAAAAAACAAAAAAATAAAAAAAACATACAACCTCATCACACACTGAGACATGTTGTGTTCAACGAAAGGAAAGACAAACATGATGAAAACAAAGGGTGTAGATGGGGATTTTGTGCATCAGTGAAACAAAACAACAACAAAAAAACTTCTCGACCTGCAAATATATTCACACGTATAAGTTTCTTTTACCATTTTAAATTTTGCAAAATTTGGAATTTTATCTGATAAATATGATAAGCAAACTGTGAAGTGAAAGGAACATATTACATAGTATAAAAAAAATGAGTGAAGAAACCAGTCTTCTTGTCCACTTCATTCTAATACACCCAATCTATTCTCCCAGACCCAAATTAAAATTGTTATCCTACAGCGAACAGCTCAGTGTGGAGAGAACTAATACAGGATGTAAACCTGAACACACACACCCACGGTGAAACATAGTATAGTAGTGGCAGCAACATGCTGTGGAAATCCTTTTGTTTGGCAGGGACAGGGGACCCGGCTGAAGGTAAAGTCGATCTAAATTCAACAAAAACTTTATAAAGGATGGGGATGTGGAGCAACTCACAATGTACCACCAGAGCTGAAGCAGGTATAGCTGAGATCAAAGAACATTAATGTGGTAGTTAAACGTTGAGACTTAAATCTAATCCAGAATCTGTGGCAAGGCTTGAAAATCATATTTGAAAGGCTCTATTCAACCAATCTTAAGGATTTTTGGTTATTTAGCAAGACAGAATCCATGAATAATACTTTTTAGTAGATTCATGGACGCAAGCAGCAAGAGGTGATCCGACAAAAAATTGACAACAAAGAGATGAATGCAAATGCACACTATGCTATGACTTTTGTGTTTATATAAGATTTAAATAACTATTTGTAATTATGTGCCACTTTGTAAGTTGGTTCAATAAACGGTTTTAGCATCACAGAAAATTGTGCTAAGGGTCTGAATACTCTTGTTAAACACTGTAGGTGTGCACTGTGTAAGAAGGTTAAAGAAAAATCTATAGGAAAGAGTTTGTTGTTGAAGATTTGATATGAACTAAAGTGCAGGGTTCGCTCTGAAAAGTGTTTCCAACCTACAGACCTTAACAGTGAAAAAAAAAGCACACAATGAAAACCTCTGCTTTTACTTAGTGGAGATAATTTAAGGGATTCCGGTCAAAAGGGTTTAAAAACACAAGGAGCAGCTGTTAGAAGAGAAGGAAGAGGAATGGGAATTACACAGTATGGCGAGTTAAGGGAGGATGAGGGCTTTAATAAACACACTTCTCTCTATGTGGTTATACCTGAATTCCTTAGCTACTTTGTAATGTTGAACTAAAGTAATCAAATTGTGCTGTCGGTAAGATAACATCATGATGTGAACTACCTTTATTTGAACCAGTTAGTGTCCCCAGTTTCATTTCTAACTTAATTCAATTAGATTCCCCCAATTTGTCAAATGGGATACTTGTGTGCATGTGTGTCTATGTGGATGCGTGTGTGGCTGTTGATCTGCGAGGGGTCAGACAGTGGTGGTTGAACAAGTAGCTCCCTCTCAGGGACAACGTGTCTGCAGCAATCTTCTCAGGGGGCACATCAGGCCATTAGACTGGGCCAGGCATGTACTTTGCCTAATCAAGCATGTTTAGTGAAACACCAGAAGAGATGCGGAGTGTGGACACGACTGGGTGGGCACGCCGGGCCCCGATAAAGAGGCCACATTTATAAACGTGCATATAAAGAGCCAGAAATGGGGACACGAGATCAGGATGAGAGGCTGGGTTTTCAGAGTGGAGCGGTCCATGACACTAATGACCCGTTTCATGGTGGAATGTGTAAAGCATACACTGCATTAATGTGCAGAGGGAGTAATGTATTAAGATTACATTTGCCTGTCTGACCTCCTACGCTTGGTCTTGCTTTTATAAATCTCTTTAACTGCATTACCTCATATATGACCACTGATGCTTGCTGTTTATAAATTGAGACTATATCTTAAACTTCAGTACAAGTGAGTTTGCATGGTTTAAAAGAACACTTAACTCATCTTTTGTCTTTGTAAATACATATGCATGCTATGATTTTTAAAAAGTTTCGATTGTGTATTGAAATAAAAGCTTTTAACATTATTCCTGACTTTTAGTAAAGAAATGTTTACACTGCTTATGACTTTTTGCTAATAATGCTGGTAACATACTGGATGGATGGATAGTTTAACACAAGGCTTTATCACAGTGTCAGTGGAAATGTTTCTGAGAACTTATCTTATACAATATGGAAATTCAGCACACACAGGGTAACCTGCACCTGCATCAAGATATCTCATATTTTATAGGAGTCGACTGGCCTGAACAGGAAATAAAACCACAATCTGTGAAAAAAACGGTGCAGTTAAAAATGTTCTGGAAATAAAAACGGGAAAAATATTTACATTTTGTCAAAAGGTGCAATTTTTGTCTATTTTTAACACAACTCTCTTTTTTATCCAGTATCCATCTATTTTAGTTTTCTCTCTCTTCAAACTCCCAGTCGGTCGTGGCAGACGGCTGCTTGTTCTGAGCCAGGTTGTGCTGGAGGTTTCTTCCTGTTAAAGGGGAGTTTTTCCTCTCCACTGTCGCTGCATGCATGCTCAGTATTAGGGATTGCTGTAAAGTCAACGACAACAAAAGCTGCTGATTCCAGAGAAGTGAGTGCTGCAAGTCAATGACTTGATACAATCTGCTGGGGTTCCTTAAATTGGAAACTTTGTCAAACTGATTTGTAACGATGTATCTATGATTTTAATTGATTTTGTTGTAAAGTGCCTTGAGACGACATCTGTTGTAAATTGGCGCTATATAAATAAACAGATTCTTGATTCTTGCTGCATGCTGGAGGGCACAACCAGTCCTGTAATGTACTCTAAGAAAGTTCCTTCTGAATTTGCACACATTGTTATGGAGACAAGTTTATGCAAATGTCTCAGATTTAAGTGTCAGACAAAGACAAAAGCTGTGCAAAATTGTAGAGTTGTAGGAAGACAATATATTGTTTTTATTTTTTTAAATGAAAGTGTTTGGATTCAGCCTTTTCTATTCCAATATCCCTAAATAAAATCCACTGCAAACAGTTACTAAGCACAGTCCACCTGTATGTTTATATCAGCTTGTAGTTTGCCACAAGACAAGTAAGATGACACAGCAAGAATGTTCTGATCAGTGAAAAACAATGCTAAACATCGTCCTATTAGGATATCTCTATTTGACAGGACTGCTGACTAGAGCTGATGAGACAGGGGAGCGGTTCGCCTTCCATCAGGACAACAAACCTAAACTGGTAAAAGTTCAGACCCAAATCCTAATGAGTTTCTGTGGCAAGACCTAAAGAATATTCTCTTTCCAGTCTGACTGAATATAAGTATATTTGTGAAGAAGAACGGGCACAAAATGCCCAAAGCTGAAAGAGACGTACCCTAAAAGAGTTTCTAATAAAACTGCAATCAAAGCTGCAACTACTCATAGAATCAAGTCATGAGGCTCAATTGAAACGCATGTCCTACTTTTAAGATTTTTATTTGCAAAACATTTAAAAAACAATGTGACACTTTTCCTTCACTTCAGAGTAATGGACTACTTTTTATTGGTCTATCAAATAAAACCCCAGATAAATACATTGAACTCACTGCAATGTTCTGAATCATAAAACATATGTGACCTTATTATATTAACTGTATCAATCATGTAAAGGGAAAAAAACTTGATTTAATTTAAACAGAGATTTTAAGTTCAAGGTAATGATTTTTACCCATATTTTGCAGGAGCACACACTGCTCCCGCACAAAGCCCTGATGCTGTTAGTACCTATTTGTAAATGTAAGGTGGAAAAAGTTGAAAAGATAAGAAGGGGGGGGGGGGTGAGAGTGAAACTGATCAAAGCTGTTTTTTTTACACTCAATATGAGCAACACAGTGATGAAAACAAGCCCTAAGAGACTCATACAGACGCTGACAAACACAAAGACAGCTAAATCCCACCTTTTACTGAACCCTGACCCAGATGGATTAAAGCTAAACATATCTACATTTGAATCAAGAACGGATGAAAGCGGACAAAAAACATAAAACATGAAAAGATCAGACAACATTGTGAAATAGAAACTCCACACCCAAGTGTGCGCACAACCATCTGTTTTCCTCATCCAGCTTTTGTTGGTAGTCACTCTGAAAGCATAAAAAAAAAAGGACGAAGCCACTAGGGATGACTATTATGATAGCTGTGTCCTGACACTGACCCATGCCGGAATTTCTGGCCCAAGATCCCCACTGCAATGCCCAAGGAGCGATTCACAACACACGGTAAGCTATGGAGATGAAGCCTTCCTCATTGCTATTCTGCTACGATGTGGTGAGTCAGATCCCTGACTCTTAATTGTTATTTGTAGCCGCAGTTTCTTCCTGTTCCCGGGGCACAAAGAGGGTCAGTGTCGGCAGAGGAGGCTGAATGGAGCTCCCATGCGGCTGAGCCTCTCTGCCTCGGTCAGATCGCTAGACTGCCGGAGCTCACATTGCCCTTCTTCAAATGGACCGCGCAGCCCAAGGGTGCCTCATTTTGGGTCAGGCACACACACCCAGGCATGTGGAGATCAAGAAGCTGTCCTTGTCTTCACTGTAAAGAGTAATTTATAAAAATACTTAAATTAAATAGTCTTATTCTCATCATTATAGTCATTCATTTAGCTAATTATTGCTTCCTCTTACTCTATCATGACTTGGTACATCTATACCTAGCCATGATCAGCCGCTTAAGCTTCTGATTGGTAATCACACTTAAAGTTACACATTTTAGAATCATTTCTGTATAAACAATGTTATCACCAAATTAATCATATAGCCATACTTCACAGTTAAGACAGTACGCTGGTTGGGGTTGTTATGGCCAAACACACAACCGTAAATTATGATGTCTTTTTTTTCAGAGTCGAAGCCCTCTGGCAGAGCTACAAGGGAATCTTCTCATTCGGAAATCCAAAGTAATGCACATTGTTGTCTGCTGGATGCCACTAGTTTGAGAAAAAAACATAGGACAACAGACTGATCAAAAGAAAATCTGACTGTGACTTAGCAACAGACAAAGTGGTCAAAGGGGGGACTTCACATTTGATGTTGCAAAGAATTTAGTCTTTTTTTAGGTATAAAACCTTCAGTTGTCCTTTGTAAAAGGTTCCTCTTTCTTCTTGGCCCTCTCTTTACCTTCCTGTTAGACTTGTATCAGAGCTATGAACTGTGGGTGGCATGCCACAGGTAATGAACAGAGACACCGTAATGGTTTGAGAAATTTCTCGTCCTTTAACTCTTTTCTTTCTGTCTCTCCCTTTGCTGAATGATGTCAGAACACTTAATGACAGTGAGAGAAGTCAGAAAGGATAAGGTCGAATCAGGACGTTAAGTCTGGGGGATTGATTTTTTCCAGTTTTCAGTTGGCCGGAATGGTTTCTTTCAAAGAGATTGACGTCAATGCACATCCGACATCAACTCATTGGCCACTGGGGGTGTGCTCTCCCATGTTCTTAGCCAGAAGATGGCTGAATTCAGCCAGATCTCCCAAAGCCCGAGGCCCATGCATGTCTGGCCTTATGAGACCCTGCCGCTGGGCATAATAGGGCATGCCATTGTTGCTGTTGTAGTTGAGTGCCTCATGACTCCAACGAGGCTCCCCGTATTCCACGTGTGGGGTGGGAGCAGAGACCACCCTACGACGATCGGGCGAATCCTGTGGCGTAGCAGGGTAGATGTACTCCCCTGCTGAGTTCCTCAGGCTGCCGGTGGGACGGCTTCCTCCGTGCTCCCCTCTTTGGGTCGCAAGGATGAGGTAGCGCTGGCGATCTGAGTGTGGGGGCAGCACCACCTCGCCAGGGTCCTCTATCCGTACAAGAGCTCCTCCTCCTCCACCTCCATGCAGAAACTTTGAGCTCAGGTAGATGACAGCATTGTTGGGACAGGGGTTTCCCACAGAGGTGAGGAAGGTCTGACTTTGGTCCCAGTCAGTGTCTGGGAGGCGCATGACTCTTTTCTGCTGCAGTGGGGTCTGCTCAGGAGTTGGGAGCAAACCTGGGTCCATCTCTCCTTTAGGCCAACCATTGGGCATCACAAACAGGTTTTCTGGCTGCGAGCGCCGTCTCTCGCCTCCGCTTGTTCTAGTCACGCTCATCACTGACCCGCTGCGACCCTGTCCCAGCATGTTTTGCTCTTTATCGTTTTTGCGTCGGACACCGTTGGCTCCAGAGCCACGGGAGTTCCTGTGCCGATGGCTCATGATCCAGCAGACAGTGAGACCAGAGAGGATGGCTCCTGTGGAGAAGGCTGAAACTGCAGACAGTACCAGCAGGTTTACAGACACCAGGCCGTCTGGCTCCTCGATGAAAGTCTCCTGTAACAGCATTCCTAAAAAGACAAACAGAATAATACACAGGCAGACGGGTCTTCAGTTAGCTGGTTGAAGCATAACGGCATAAATATTTCCTGCATTAAACTTGTGGGAGTTAATTAATGGCCACCAAAATCAACTTATTTTCTCTCTTCCCTCTGTGGGTGGAAATGAGCATATGTTTTCCAGCCAAGGTAGCGTTGGTTAATTGCCTTCATTACATAAAGTGGATAGTGATTTTAATGGCTATAATAATTGTCTTCCTGATTGAGAATGGCTCTCAACTGTAACATGTTTTGCAACATTAGCTTTAAAAGGAGAAGTGCAAAGTCTGGCAGTAATTGTGAATAATAATCAAATGTTTTCATATCATATAATCTGCAATGTTTACAATATATAACAGAGGTGAGGAAAACTATGTGCAACTTCATCTATAAAACTTAAGCTATGCAAAATGTTATCATAACTCTGCAATTGCATTACATTTATATTGTAGCTGTCAAATTACTTTTAAACCCTTGAAAAAAAGCACTGAAGCAAAAATAAATGTAGACCTATGGGCTCCTACTCTCAAGACGAATTACTGTTTTCACATCTTATTTTGAAAGTAAATTATCCAGAGTAATTTAAAAAACCTTAACAGAAAAAAACCTGTTGAATGCAGAGCTGCATACATTTTGTATCAATGGATGACATCCTTTATCCGCTTTTATTTATAATGGCTTCAGAAACAGCTATAGTTGTAATTGTGAGGTTCTGAATACTCCTCAGTACCAATTACTTGAGCTGCTGAAGCAATTTTTTTAAATATCAGCTTAGAAAAATGAATTCGGAAAGTCTTTCCAAAGAGTTAGTAGAAATTATAATAGAACTTAAGGCCATGCAGGGAATATTCATTTCTAAGAAAGTGGCAAAAGAAAAAAAAAAGATTTTAGTTCGCTAAATATTATGGGGAAAAAGCTATTTAATGAAAGTGAAGGTTAATATGAGAGAAACCCTTTCTAGTCCCAAAGATAAGTCACAGAACAGGCAAGAAAATTATATGGTGGTATGCATGAATCAAAAATTCACATAACCTGACTTTTTGCACAAAAGATCGTAATATAAATTCAGGCAGCAAAAACGATATTGTAAAGTAATACTTTCTAAAAAAAAGGATACAAAAGAAAAAAGTTAATTTCATTCTACTGGACATTAAGAAAGAAGCCATTTTTTTTTCTGGGACTGTATGACTTAAATTCCTGAAGTTCAAGCAAAAAAAACAGAAAACAATGAGTTGCAGATAGCAAAACACATTTCCATGGTTACGAAAAATTATTTCCTGTAAAGATTGATGTGAAAAACCCATGCTGAAGAAACTTTATTCTGTCACAACTATATAAATAGTAAATAACAGACAACTGGTTACTGTACTCATGTTTCATCAAGATCCTTTGCATCTACGAGATCCTATGCTTTTTATTATAAGTACTAAAAATACTGTATGATTACAGATCTTGATTTTTTTATAAATATGGTCTATTACTATATTCACTGATTTTACAGCTATTTTGTCCAATGAGTTATCCTTAACATTTAAATGTTTCCATCATCAGCTTTTTTCTAAATTACATTATTTTTACTATACGTTTCAATATAACTTATAACTTGAATAAGTACATTTAAGGAACTCGCTCTCTGGGAAAATGTTATTGAATTATTGAAAAGATGACTACAGTGAGACCACAGCACAGGCTTCCATGGATCAATTAGAAAAACGGCAGAAGAAAAGTTGTTTTTTTGGCTCCACAAGCTCCTGGGACTAACAGCAGCAAATACAGTGAAATTGTGCCAAGGGAAGCAGATTGAAGTAAAGCAGATGAGGGAAAGAGGAGTGAGTTACAAAGAAAAAAGGGAGATAAAGAGAAAGAGAGAAAGACAGAGGGTTGCCTAAAGCAAACTTGAGCATTTGGGGCCTTAGACAAACAGTAGTAATAGTTGTTAAATTACAGCAGCAATAGTGGTAGAGGCAAATTGTCTCCACAAGGACAGGAAAATATTTTTTTTTCAAAGAAAATAAATAGATGTCATTAACAGGAATTAGAAACCACTTACTAACACAGAGCAGAAAAAGCAAAGACAGAGAGAGAGAGGGAAAGAAAATGTTTAGGAAAATCCTACTTTTTAAACTTAAAAAAAAAAAAACATTTGATGAATTATTTTTTAATGAGGACTCTGAAATGTGTGTATAGAAGATCCCACAGTGAGAGTCGGCCCGGTGGGTAATTAATGCGGCCTGTGGTTTTGTAATGTGAAGTGTTACTCTAGACACATCAAGATTAAGCTGAGGAATGGTAGATTGAACCCTGTGAAAACCCTTTAAGCCAATGCACCGCACCAGAGGTGATGTTGTATATTTTAAACTGTTAATATGTACAAGTGGGAAACTAGGAATAAATGGCAATAATATATTTTCCTGTCTGGGTCCTAACCTGAGAATGTAAAAGGAGCATTGGCTTCACACAGCAGGTATAAAAACAGGGAAAAGAAGGAATTTGAAATCCACAGAAGTTGTTTCGTGAAATGCAAATTTTTCTCCTTGAAGTAATTTATTGTAATTACAATGGCAGCACAAAGATGTACAGTAACCCTGTTTGGGACTCAAACCACAGCTGCAACCTCTTGAACACCAAAATAACAACAAAAACACCAATTAAATAAAACAATTTAAATTGTAAAAGATATAAACAACAAACAGCCTGACAGAAGTTTAACTCTAGCAGTATAACTAAAACAGCTAATTCAACAATATGTTTTCTTGTTTAAATGGTAAAAAGAGTAAATGGCATGTAGACAAAAAGGTATAATTTGTAAAATTTAATATAATCTTCAAGAGTTTGTGTGTAACGTACGCGTATCAAAAGAACAAAGGCCATGCACAGTATTCCAAAACCTAAGGAACGTGACTACAGAACAAAGTATTGGCTTAGTTTATCAATAAATTTAAATACTATAAATTTAAAAACTGTGCATCCTATTCTTCTTTACAAATGTTTAAAAAGTAAAAGCCTGCAAACACATAATTTATACTTTTGTTTTGTGCCCATGGATTTAGGTGTGGATGTGAACATGCGTGTGTGGGCAAGGCCAGGGTGGCCTGGCTGGGTGATTGACTCCTGGCGTGAATAAATCTCCCAGTCCGGCCCTACATTGAAACCATTACTCCTTAAAATGATGTCATAAGGTGTGGGTAATCTTAAATGTGCCGTTTAAGGAGGAAATCAATTGAAACCGTATTTATCACTTTTCCTTCTGCTCCAAAATGCTTGGAACTTGTATGATGGCAAAACCGAACGCTAAATCCAAACAGACATTTCTCAAGCCTTTTATCCATTCTGTGTCCCCAACAATAGGACCTCAATGATGTCAATGCAAATCAGTGTCCCCAACAAGTTTGCCTTTCACATCGATCTAGACCTCCTGTAAATCAATAGCCCATGTTAGTGTATCAATATCCTTCCAGTGCTAATTACTCCTTTGTTAACCGGACTGATAAGCTTAGTTATCCACATGGAAGCAGGTTGGAGTTATATTGCTTGCTAATGATGTGAAAGGAACATTTTTGTTTTTCCCCTCACCAGAGAACCCTTCCCTGTACTTCCCAATGTATTTTAACAAGGGATGAAGGTAAATGTATGCAAAATTTGCTTTTAATTCACTCCTTTGTGTGATGTCATGACCCTCTCTTCCCTAATTTCTTTTCACATCAGTTCTCAATTATATCAGCAGAACCTCTGAATATTAATTTTTATAACAAAAAAAAAAATAGAGCTCATCTTGACTAGGCAGGCTAGCAGAATTATAAAATGCATTCTATGGCATATAAAAGATTTACTCGGTTTCTGAACTGCACATTCATAACAAATGCATATTCAAAACAACTAAAAAGCAGATTGTACTTTAAAGTCTCCCAAACAATTTTTTTTAAATGATCAAGTATTCTTTTTCACATCAAGTATTTTAAAAATGTTTTCATTTCAGTGTTTTAAGCATAAATGATACATGTCTTCAACTGAATATGATGTTTGTCCTTAAAAATGTTATCAGGTTCCCAGCATAAACACCAAAGCATCAAGCCTTTTGAGTACGTCTCTCCCAGTTTTACACATATAGAGACTTAAATTATGTTTTTGCAGAACAGCTCAAGATCAGTGAGACTGGATGGGTTTAGATGTCTAGATTTTGATGGGACAACTTTAATACAACAATCAAAACCATTACGCTACATCTCTTGCTGCAAGCTTATGGTCGCCATCCTTTCAAAAAGACAACAATATTTACTGACTTTGTGGGTGACTTCACGAGGCAGGTTGGTTGGACAGGATTTGATTTAGGGGTACCAGATAGACCCCTCACTCATAACAAGGATATTCAAAACTTCTGACCATGTATTAATTTTTTATTTTTCGGCTTTATTCGCATTTTGTCTGTAAAAAAACAGACTAAAATAAATCAAGGTTTGCTTGTTCTTTTTCGATGTGAAAAATATGAAAAGTTTCAAGCCAGATTAAAATAAAATTCAGAATATTGTGAAGCCATAACTTAGTTTCCTCAACACAGTCTTTTTTATCATTACTATTATTATTTTTACTGTTAGGGTTTAATGTTGGTATCAATTTTGCTAGCTTTATTCTGTGTTAAAACCTACAATTACAGCTCAAAAGTATTTTTCTCAGTTAAGCTAAATATTCCACAGCTAACCCCCCCAGAAAAAGCAGACAAAACAATAAAAACAAAACATGCTATCAATGTTGCAGAGCGGACACAAAAATAAGTATATGCTGGTTACAATAGATACTAATGAACAGAGATCAAAAGGTTCAAGTTTAAATGATCAACTACAGCAAAAACCCAAAAAATAAAAAAGTACATTCAAAGAAAGAAAATTAATAATCTCAAATCTGCAGTCTTTTACACACACAGTACATCTAGAAATTTGTTGCGGAGGTTGTGGATGGCTCTGTGTCATTTATCTCCACTGTGGTTCAGGCTTGCTGTGTGACACTTCAGATTAATTTCAGCATACTGTGATGTTGCTGCTGTCTTATTCAGAGGGAATGGTTTCTGACTGACTGGATCAGCTTCTTCTTGTGGACACGCCATATTCTTGGATGAAAAAAAGCCAAAAAACAAAACAAAAACGTTTTAAGCTAAAAGCTAAAGGTTCTAGCTAGATAAACAGATATCTAACAATATATGTGTAAGCCTGTGAGTTGCTGTGACACGTTTCCCTGCATGCTACCACGGGTGACAATATAAACAGCTGGCTGGGCACTCTGTCCTACCACAACTTCTTCTCCAATCCCAATCGCTTGTTAAAGCCTAATGGAAACCAACAAGCTGTCTGTTCGCCTGACGAACACTGAGCTGTTTGTCTCAAGGTTTCTAGCTCCAATTACAGCATAACGAGGAGAGGAGAGGAGAGGAGAGGAGAGGAGAGGAGAGAAGAGGAATGGGGAGAAAAGCCAGGAAGAGGAGAGATATTTTTACAGTATGTTTGCTGAAAGGAATTGGTAGGACAAGTTAAGAAATGAGACAAAAGAGATGACACAAAATAGTTGAGATTACAAGAGGAGGAATCGACCAAAGAAAACAGCTCAGGCTAAAAAAGAGCTGATAGGAGATGATCAAAACAGTGAGAGCGGAGAGAAAACGACAACCGAGGAGCAAAAAAGACTAAAAGCATTGGAGCTGTAACTCTGTTGCTACAAACAATATTTAATGTGTATTTGCGCCAGTGTAGTTTTGCACTGGTTAACCTTTCAAGCACAAAGACACTACAGTTTAATACATAGTTTTGATTTATTTTTTTTTTTATTACTTTTCTCTGCATCTTTTCTCCACCTTCCCTCCCAGATGTTAGGGCTAGCTGTTAATTATCTCACCCACCTGTCCTTTGACATTTAACATGTTGGCATCAAGGAAACAATTACCCAATCCAAGGGATGCACATACTACAGTATATATCAAATCATTTGTTGTTGAACAGCCTGTCATATTTATTTTATTGTCTGCATTTTCATTTCTTTGGACAGCCACCAAATGTGGGAAATCATTACAAAGCTCTGCTAATGTAGTCAGTCAGTCACTCTCTTACACTCTTCAACAGATTTAAACAAAATTATCTATCCAATCAAAGTCTATACACTCTTTTCCTTGCAGTTCTGCCCTGTCATTTGTCAAAGTTGGAGTACACTCTGTTTATCACAGGACACAAATGAAACAGGTAATCTTTAAAATCCCCTTTTTTTCTGTGGCAATTTTGATATGAGATTGCAGAAGGTACATTAGGCTGTGCAACTACACATCAAATTCAACACAGAAACCATCCAATTACACATTTACTAAGGCTGTGATATAAACAGTGAAAAATTGGGGTGAACATCAAAAGTTAAAATACTATGACAACTCTTTGGGCTCTGGTAACATCATCGGTTATTATTAATCCTTTTTATTCACAATTAAAATGTTTTTTGTTTGATAGATAAGGTTACCCTTCCTTTCCCACTTAATCATGTTGTCAGAGATTATGGACAGAATGTGGACAAAATGTATAAAAATTAGGAAAAAAGAACAAAGCATTCTCACCAATATATTGTTTTAGACCTGACCCAGATTACAAGTTTGGTTGATTTAAAAAACTTCTTCTCTTCTTATTTTAAAATTAATCCATACTTTGATGCTAAATATACAATGTTTTCTGCAAAATAACCTCAGGTTTCGAGTGAGAATCTGGTGGCAAACAGTGAATGGAATATTATTCTCCTTGAAGTGTTTAGAAAAAAAATTATTTAACAAAAGACAGGAAGGAATACAGTATTACTTTTTATGCCTTTACATTAAAACATCAAAATATAAAAATGTCCTACAAAGCTGATTTAGTGTTTGATATGATGGCTTGTTAAATCACTCACTGGTTTTATTGTGAACTCCACTCGTTGCACATTGTAGCTTCAGGATTACCATATATAAACAAATAAATCTTTAATACTAATTTTCCCATGGATTAAATATGTCCCCTGCCTACCTGGCAGCTGGCAGTGCAAATGAAAATGCTATGCTGCAACATAGTTTTTCTCAGAAGAGGCATTTCTAATTTAAAAAGAGCAGCCCTTAGTACAAAACCGCATGTATGAATCAGGTTAAAGTTGAGGGTATGAATTTATTTAATAGCTCTTGTGGAGATTTTTACCTCACTACGCCAGACTCACACAACGCTCTAGAATGGCAATTTGTAAAAAATACCCGGTAAGAGGATTAAGTTAGAACTGGTAGTCAGCGTCACAGCAATGATTCAAATCCTATTGGTTTTCCAATTACCAACTAAACACAGAAATGTATCGAGCAATCTGCAATCTGTTTTAACACTTAAAAAACTGTTGTTCTAGTAAGTAAATGCACCTTAATTAAATGTGATACTGGCAACGACCCCTTTATTGTGAAAGCTGCTACTGAGTTGGATGGCTCAAAGTTTCCAATGTATAGTATTGGAAGTGTGATAAAAAAAGAAACCACAAAGGTTTGAGAAACTATGCAGATCCAAATACATGGAGTACGTTCAGATTGTGGAGATAGCACGTGGATAACAGAAAAACAATTCGTTATACAGTCAAGTTGTTTTGTTTTATGATTTTGAACTCTCATCCTCTCTTTGGAAACTAAAGGATGGACATAAAAATATCACATTTAAGGCAAGGACCTAAATTCTGTAGGGAATACACAGTGCAAGTGAACTGCTCTTTTTTAATGCTAGCCATGCTACTTGCTAAGTACCTATTAAAATGTTTACACCAAACTGCCTTTGCTTTAAATTGGTTAAAATTTTTATACAGGGACGACTTTCTGTGCCGTCGTAAAATAAATAATGAATGATAGGAAGGCAAGATTTTCTTTTTTAAACTAGTTTTAGAGCTTTTCATATTACTATTATTGGTTTGACACGAACAAGTTCCTCTCTTCTTAAAATTGCATGCAAGAGGTAAGCATCAGGTATGTTCACTGGAGTGATGAAACTTTCCTCAAAAATAGCCAAACAAATGATCTTTGCAAAGACATCCTCAGTGAAAATAAAAAATAAAAAAATATAGTAAATAGCCACATCCTGTGAGACCCTTCTTGGCCAGCACACTGGCTCTGCCTGCTTGGGTGGGTGGGTGCCAACTAATTAATTTGAGAGCTATTTTTAAGCTGCCTACGGTTCGATAGGTTTCTCAATCGAAAGCCAGACCTGGTAACTTTTAGTCACTTTCACAGCTAAAATGCATGTATTCCAATAGGGACACATCAAACTCGAACAAAGAGATTTCACCGCGTCCCAGCGGACCTGTCAATGGCATAAGCACATGCTTCTAAGCTTGAAAGACCAAGACCGTTTCATGGAGCAATCAGTGATTTGAAGGGCTTTCATCTCCACCATCTACCAATTCTTTGCATAATGGTAATGTGTTTACGTACAAAGTGAGAGTGGGATGCACATGCTAGAGCGTGTGCACTCCACTATGAATATGCGTGCAGGAATATAGGTGTGTTAATACGTAAATGCGCACACAGCTTCCACGGCTGAGTGACTGCATATTATCCAGCTCTCCGTAAACTTTGCTTAAAACTTTGATTGTCGTTTTTTTTCCCACCTTATTATCACTACTGGGTTTTTTTTCTCTCGAAAATTTTTTAGAGACATATTTTCATCTATTTCTTTCCTTTCTTATATAAAACCAACATATGGTTCCTCTCACAATAGCTGTCGAACTAAGACCAAACAACAAATTAAACATTTTAGAAAAGAGCTCAGTTGGCTATGTTTATTCTTGGCGTGACTGTAAAACCTGGATGATTGGGTATGGCCTTTCACTGAGAGGATTTTAAGAAAGTGTCTGCTGAGTTCTGAACCAGCCTGTTTAGAAAACAAAATAAGTTTAAGAAAAAAAAAACATTCAGCCTTCTATCCTGAGGGCCTGTCAGACGTTCCTTGACTGATCACCATGCTAAAACATTTATGCACACCGGCGGTTCCTGTGTTCATGATGGAAATTCTGTAGAATTGGCACAAAAATAAAAAAACTACCCAAGAACACATACGATTTTGATAGATTCAGGTCTTCTTCAGGGTTTATTAGCAGGGGTAAATCAGGCTGAGAGTCAAGGTTTGCTATGATGACTTCATAATCACAAACCTGCACAACTCTACTTTTGCCTTCAGATTTCTTTTCAGCATATTTTTGCTTTCTCCTGCTACCCAGAAGAACTTCATTTGCAATTTAGCCTCATTTAGATTTCTTTTTCGTACTTGGAGAGAGAACAAGTTTTTATGCGAGTTAAGTGAGGTAACCGTATTTGCCGCAGGGTTGGCGGTGTGATAAAATCATCCTGGGGGGGTGTGGAGTCCAGCCATTTATTCCTTCTCAAGGCTTCTCATGAAGGTTTTTAATGACTAGCCTGTAATCAGGGATATGTGGATTTAATTATTAGAAGAATTTTAAGTTTGTTTTTCCCCAAATCTGGTAAATCCTCTTAAAGGGAAGCTTAACAAAGAGTTTGATGTAAATCTAATCCAAGTAAAGTGATCACATTGTGGTGGCCACTTTGGTGAAGGGAATTGCTTTATGTGCATATTTGGGGGGAAAAAACAACCTCTGATTCGTTTGGTACTTTCTACAGTGGCACTCAAAAGTATTCAAACTAACTGCTTTTAGAAAACAAGGTTTTGGTAAATGAAAAAAAAAAAATAAAATAGACAAATATACATTTAAACCCGCTTCTGCCTTTAATGTGTAATTTATCGTGCTAAATTCAACTTAAAAGAAAAAAACACATTTTTATAGAACAAAAATGTGTAGAAAAAAGAAAAACATAACAATGTTGTTATAACTTCGTGCACACTCTATCACCTAAACCTCATGATATGGCCACAGCCAGGCATATTGGCTATACCTACAATCTCAGCTATGGAGAATCTGCTAATCCCTTAATTAGGTTCCAACGCCAGAATACAGCTTTAATGATATATGGTAATTTGCATCCTCTGGCTAAAGCTAGTATTTGCAGAGAGGTAAGACAGAAAATACAAACAGGACCTCATTTTACAAATGGATCAGCTATAAAAAGGCCATAAAATAATTTACAGTAGAACCAAAAGGATAGTGAAGATGGTTGGCAGAAGATGTAGAAAACATTGTTGCAGGAGTGAAATTAAGGGAAACTAGACTTTTCTCCAAAATAGATAAAAACAAAACATAAAAAACTGCTTGAGGGGAAGCCAAGAGACCAATAACAATAATGAAAGTACTGCATCAACTTCTGCCAATTATTGCCTCTGTTCTACAGGAGAGGTTTTTTTTATGTGTCAGGAGAAAGAGAAAAAAAACACAGAAAAAATACCGACCTGCATAAAATATGTTAAAAAATGGTGTTGGTCTGGTAAGCGAACAATGTTCATTCATACAGAACATGACAAAGTGCCAACAAAGAAGGCAACTTGTCAGAAGTCTTGTTTTTTAAAGCTGTTCCTCAGTTTTGAACATGAGTTGACAGTATCAGGTTTATAAGCTAAAATCAGAACAATCAAAAGTGCCCAGTTTATTTGGTAAGACTGTAAAGTGACAATTCCCCAAATGGTGGGTATGGCAGTTTACTTAAATAATCTTAACAGCCATGAGCTTAACACCGAATCAGTGTGATTATTTTCACTACAACTTTTCAGCCTGATAGCAAGAAGTCTTTAACATAGTAAGCTAAGTGAAGTAAAACATCTTCTAAAAGAAAAAAAGAAAAAGGAAACCGACTTGTATTTAAACACTTGGCTGAATCATAATCTATATGGTAACTTAAATTTCGATGCAACAGTTTGTTTAAATTAAAAGTTTTCCGATTGCCTATAAATTTCAGTAACAGCATGTAAAGCTGATACGTTTGATCATTCAAAACAACAATGAGTTCATGTTCTGCTCGTTTTAGAAGATACGAAGGTATTGATCGTGACCTTATTCTTAAAAATCTTGAAAACCTGGCATTTTGACAGGGGTTGCAAAATATTTTATATATTACAATGTTTGCTGCACAAACCTACGTGCATAATGTGTTAAACTAAACTAAATGTTTAAAATTATATTGGAGTTACCTAATTAAAAGGTAGCTCCACACCTGCTTAGTCTAACAATTAACCGTATGGGTAGATTTTTCGCATTCCGAACTCATAAAGCAAGAAGTTTCAACTTTATCTCCTTCACATGCTGCATTCATAATTATATACCTTTCAATAATATATAGCAATTTGTTTTCCTGTCCATACCCCTAAATCTGAGGTATTGGATTGATTCTGATCATCTGAAAAGTTTAACAGAATAATTACATATTCGTGTCTCATCTTTTGGAGGATTGCCATCTGGGTGGCTGACTGAACTCCTCTCACATTGCTCCTTCCACCACTTGCCCGCCTGCCACCTTTAGTAATTTACAAATCACATTTAATGAGACGTCTCCTCTGTGACACGAGGCCAAAACACTTTGGAAAGGACATGCTAGCAAGGGGTGCGACTTGAGCTGAATAATTGCTCAGGATCAGCGCGCCTGTCTGGACCTCGGACTATAGAGAGCGTTGGGTGATCAATACTGAGGTACCCTGGTAAACCCTGAGGTATTAAGGTGATAGGAAGGAATTGATGGGGAGACGAACAGAGGAAAAGACATCGGGAGAAGTGACAGGGACGGACTGCAGAAGATGTGCTACGGAGAAATGAAGCGTAAACAGGGTGAAAGCAAATGTGACTTTAGAGGAAAGAGAGTGAGACAGAATGAAAGCCTGGGAGTAAGCAGAAATGTGAAAAAAAGGAGAGCGGTGTTGTTGATATGCTGAACAAAAGAAGAAAGGGTAACTTAATGCAGAGTTATTCAAACTTATCTGAATGATTTTTTTGTGCAGTGATGGACAGAAAACATCACAGAAGTGGCAGGAATAAAGAACAGCCTCAATAATCGGCATATCACACTACAGGGAGCTATTAAGTTATAGCTTGAAAAGGAATCTGTGAAATGAAAACAGGAAATATAACTCGGTTTTCATAGATTTGTTCAGTTGGTATCAACTCTTGTTGCCAAATTAATTTGTTCAATGACAGCATTATTAAAGCAAGATCTTTACAATAAATTTGTATTAGTTTAAAATAAGAAGTTACTTAAAATTGACTGATGGTTGTTTAGCTAATATTAATTTGATTTGCTAAGAACTCCTCATAATTTCTTTATTTACCCTAGAATATTTATAAAATATATTTCCAAACTAGAGTCATATTCAATAAATCAGAATATTATTGAAAAGTCAGTTTATTCCAATAAGTACATTTAACAAGACATTAGACAGAATTAGACAGACAGGCGTTTTCAAGTTTTATTTCTCTCATTTACGATTTTCTTCTTATACAGATACTATAAAATAAAATGTAAAAAAAATCCAAGTGAAAAAAAAAAAGTGAGCTTATTAAAAAAAGTATTTTTAATAAAGGTTGTTATAAACAGGCCTTGTTGGAACGCAATTTTTTTTACTCTGTGATGTCTCGGCCAGTCTTGGGTTAGCAGACAGGAAAGATGAACTCGTCTTACAGTTCAGTAGTAAGTATAGTTCAGTTTGGAAGGTTCTCGTGATGAAATAAATGTCTGGATTAATGCAGAAAAACTGGAAACCTTTGCCATTCTGATTGGTTAATTAAAGCTACACCAAACACTAAAATAGGAGTTGGTTTTAAGCTGGTTTAAGATGACATTTTTGATACCATATAACCAGGATACAACTACATAAATGAAAAAAGTGGACTTAGTAAGGATGAGGAAAATGATAGTTTTGTGCACTTTTTTGTTCAAACAAACTGTCAGCATTCAGTAAAGACTCCTCAGCAAAAACTACAAAAAATAGGGACACGCTATATTAATGAAGGACACTTATAGAGCTAATCAAGGTTTGCGGCAAGATGTTGCACATATTAAATTAGTCTTGAGTTTTTTTTTTTAATCGTACTGTAATCTGTCAGAGGAGCAACATCAGAGTGGATGTCTCAATGAAATCTAGAATGGTAAATGAGGCTAAATCTGTGCTGTTGACGGCTGCAGAGAGACCCTTGAGTTCACTCTGAATGGAATGTAGCAGGAGTTGCCAAGCATAATGTAAAACACTGCACATTGTCCGCACAACATGATGATAAAAACAGAAAAGTTTCTTCAGCTGCAGATCGGTTTAACTCTACTGCTAGAAAAAAAAAAAAATAATCAAAGAAAAAACAGCCCAGATGGTCAATCCTGCCCACAGCTATTGCCCTAAAGACTTTTTTAAGAATGTTCCCAGCGATAGTTTATTTTTTTTACATTCTGTAGATGAATAATATAGTATTCCCCTAGGGAACTGAGAAATAATTATTTAACTCCGTTCAAATAGGAAGCATAATTGCTGTTTTCTATTCAGATAAAAACCACGCTTTATTTAGTGAACCGCAATCAGAGAATATGTTTTTCTTTCTTGAAATTGTCCTTTAGGTACTTTTTAGGGCATTTAATGATTGTTTTAACAAATGAAATATTATAACGGTAATGTGATATAATTTAAACCTGTCCGAAAAGTTAAAAAGGACTGTGGGGACACTGCAATAATTTCAAGATTTATTTCACAATCAAGAATGACATTTAATATTTACATACCCAAGTTATAGTTCACAAGTTGTAACTGAAGGCCATTCTGAGTAGAGCCCAAAACACACAAACTCATTTCAACAAGTTCTTGAAAAACACCCATCTATCAGCAAGGACTTGCCGCTTGCTGAAGGGTAAGCCGGCCCCCTTGTGTTTTTGAAGGCTCTCTGGGTGACATGCTGTGCAGAGGAAGATGTAAGGGGCAGAGGAAGGACTCAGAAGAACAGATCAGATGAAAGAGTTGAAGCCTTCAGGATTTCTTGCACCTCGCCAAGCTGTCTAAAAGCTCAAGCATATGCTCTTCTGTAAAGGTTTCTTAAAAATAAGTCTATACTAGAAGCTGCAGATACCATAAGGTTTAGTAATATATTAAAGGACAAAATTAGGCCTACTGGTTTAACGTCTTTGAATATCAGTGGGGGGGGTGGTCGGGTTTGTTCCATTAGCCTCTCTGAAAACAATTTGGCTAGGAGTGAAGGCACATCTTTTAACTTTTACTTAAATTATAGCTGCAAGTCTTTTGGGGGTATGTCTGAACTAGCCTTGCATGTTTAGAGTGTTTTTTTCTCCTTTCTGTTTTCGATTTAGGACATTTTAAGACGTGATTAAACATTAGTGTAGATTTTTTTCATTATCTGGAACATGCCAAGACTAAGTGCTTAAATTCAAAACAACTTGTCTTCTCTTGTGTGAGCACCACCTTGTTTCACCATCAGGATGGTGTGTTCAGGTTAGGGTTGAGCTCATCTGACCAGACCTTCTGCTTCTAGGGGTTTGCTGCATTTTGCACATGACTGTGTGACATACTAATGTAAGGTTTTCTTCAGGCCACTGCTAAACGGCATGAAATATTTATCGTTTACCTTTAAGTGCTGTTTCACGTTGTCATAGAAAACCCAGATAACATATATTAAAATACGTGCGACATAAAAAAGTTTGGAAATTTGAAAAAGTGTCCATACCTCTTCACTGCACTGTAAGTGATCTACAGTAGTCTTACAATGCAAACCACATTTCCCAATGTTGCTAATTTAGTCCATCTATATGCTTTGTTGTACTTAAGTCAATTGACGGTTTAGTTGAGTCAAGATTCAAAGATGGTAACAGAGCTTTCTTTGTCTTTGAAGGCAGAGAGTTTGTAAAGAAAAGAACTCCTCAAATACGCTATTTGTTTTTCATTTCCTCGCTCTATCACTCAGCTGGATTCCAGGCTAAAGGACAACACATTTATTATAAACCCACCTAGAACTCAGTGTTTTAAATGGCTGACATTTAAACCCAAACAACTGTGAGGTTTTATCAGTTCTTTCTCCTAAACCACAGCACCAGCCTCTTTCTCTTGACCACAGCAATTAGAGAGGAGTTAGATATACCCGCTGGCTTAAATTTGCCAACTAATTTTCCTTCCTATAGGAAGCCTCACACTACATTAAAACCACCCAGGAGAAAGCTCGAGTGTGACCTGGCTCTGCGGTGATCGTCACCCGCTTGGACGTGACACCAAAAGGAATCTCCAGTCTGCTTACACCTCATTGATGTTTCAGTGGACCTCATTTACCGAGTAACTGCGTACCCGCTGTTCAACCAGTCAAAACACTGCCTTTCTTCAGGAAATATTTTCACAGCAGCATAATTGCTTCCATCTGTAGCTACACTACAGCAGCACTAGCTGTGCCATTAGAGCCCAGATAGTTCAAACCAAAACCAGTGGTGAACGTGCTTTTGTGACTGAGAGGTTTATAGTGGTGGTCTGGATTGTGAATTATTACTGTTTTTATTAGCAGAAAGCTAATAAAAGTAAGGAAAGTGTTGTGATTCTCCTCTATTTATACGGAAACACTTCTTTAACACATCTCGGCTCCTACTAGTAATTGAATACTGGTTTACACAATTGGGCAACCAGATTGCAGTGCTGTGAAAAAGTATTTCTCCTCAAGATTTCTTTGTCTTGCTTTTTTTTCCTACTTAGAAGTTTCAAATTAAAGAACAAATTAAATCAAGCAAAGATGACCATAAAACAAAAAAATTAATTTATAATAAACCTAGCAAATCAATTAATATATGGCATTGCCATAAAAAGTTATTAAATTATGATACACCTACTGTGCATAACCACATATTTTGAAAAGATAATTTCAGTTTAATCAGACATGTAAATAATAATGCTGAAAAACCATTTTGCAAAACAAATTGGGTCAGGATTAATGCACATTAATGCAAAAAAAGTAATTTCCAGGTTTTGTGAATACCCTGCATTTGTAAAGAGGACACAATGACTTAGACTTTGAAACGGCGACCCAACAGTGAATCACACCTTTCTGAGCCAATGTCATCTGAAGTTTTATAAATACTTTTTGTGACAATAACTTTTGCTAAACCAAATATAATGGTTTGGTGAGCAATTACTTTTAGTTTTTTTTATTTACTTGTACTATCTAACTCTGATATTCAAAATGTAGTTTGATGATGAGAAACAGAGTGGCAAAAATTAAAAACTGCAAACACCAACCATAATGAACAGATTCTTCCAAAAATTGTAAAATGCTGAATTACAAAATGGATACAAGAAGCTTTTGGCTAATGCAGTTTTTCAGAATCCAAATAAAGGATTTGCATGCATGAATCTATCCTTTATAATTATTATCACCTCAAAGTAAATCAAAAGAGTGAACTTGGCAGTATGGCAGAGGATTCAGTCCATGTTTAGACTGTAACTGATTGGCCTGTCAGCAAAGGTCGTGACATGCACGGCAACCAGTCGACATGTCACACTAACATGCAGCAAGTGTATCTGACATCCCATATGTTGTGTTAATGATTGAACCAAATCGAACTCATCACAATGTAAACAATTTATACCACCTGTCACATGCGCATTCACACCTGCTCATCTCTGGTGTGGAAGATATAGAAACATAGCTCAGAGGTTTCTGTCAGCAAAGCAAGACTTTTTGAAACATCAGTGACACTAAATCCAGCATGAATGTGTGTTCAGTTTAGAAATCGTGTGTCATTGAGGCACTTTTTTCTTTGGCATGCAAAATTTAAAGAGCATTTTTTTGGATTTGAACACATTTCCCACTTTTTCTTAAGTAAACCTTGAAATTTTTCTTTCTAAAAAAAAGAAAGAAAAAAATAAACAAAATAAATAAATAGAAACAAATGCAAAATTAGGAAATTACAGAAAAGTAATGAGGAGGAGCATGGAACATCTGCTTTATCTAATAACACTGAAGACAAGAATAATCATACAAGAATTACATCTTAAATCTAATCTCAAATTATGAAATTTAGTTTTGTTAAAATTGGAGAAGATTGGACAAGTGTTTTTTGAAAGGCTGAATATTCATTCTATTAGAGATTTGAAGGTATTCAAGTATAAATGACCTTCAGTTAACTTTTTTTGGAACAATCAATAACTTTAACAGACAGCAGAGTTCATGTTATTATTTATTATAGCAAGTTTTTGTTTTTCATTTTGGAACACTTTTTTTCCATAAAAACATTTTTTTTCCAGTCTCTTTTTTATTTATTTATTTATTTCCTTTTAAAAATAGTACTAACTATATTTTGCATGGTCTCTTAATTGTGTGTAACAGTTCCTACTGTGGTTTGTTGTACTGTAACAGCCTTTAAAAAATATTTTTAACCCTTCTCAGACCGATGTCAGTAAATTTAGTTTTTTTTCTGTAGATTGGGTTTTGAAGTCTTGTTTTTTAGGGTCCTACTTCAGCTAGGTAGTTTAGGGTGCTTAAAAACAGCTATTGGTCGTTACTCTCTTTAAACATTATTTGTCACACCTTAATGAAAAAATAAATATTTTAGGAGCGCAACACACTTTGCATGGGACCAGATATTACCTATGGATACATAAAACGTACACAAATTACAGATAGTAGTTATAAGTGAAAAGCTGTCATCCACTCGTTGCCTCCTATTTTCCTTTAGCCTCGCTCTTCCTCTGTCCTCATCTCTTTTTAATATTCATATTTTATATCACCTGAACCACTTCGCCCTTTCCAACCTCAAAGTTTTCCTTCGTCCTATGATCTCTCAATCTTTTCCTCATCCCTTTTCGCTCTGCCCCATACTCTTCGATTTGATTCAGCCATCCTTCCCTCTCCGCTGTTGCTCCTCTCATCCTCATTCCTTTTCTCAGTGCAGAATCACCGGCTATATCTATTCGCCTGCCATCCGCCAGAAAGGAGATAAAAATCAATTCTCCTTCCAGCGACTGCTTCTCCCTGGTTAAGCGGAGAGAGAGGCGGTTAGCTGGGCTCTAAGTAAGGCCATCTTACCATCTCCCACTCTGGTCTGACGACAAGGCTGCTCTCAAATCAGTGGAGCCCCACTGAGATGGCAGAGAAATTAGTAAAAGTAAAGGCACAAAGAAAGCTAATTACTTGCAATAAAAAACAAAAGTATGAGCTCCAAAACTTAAATGTAGGTACTTACCTAAAAGGGCTTGATTGGTAAAAACAACAATTTCTTGTTTGAATAACCTCTCTGTTAGTGACCAGGCAAGGGGCCTTAGATCTAAATTTTATGTAGATCTAATTAGATATTGGTCTACCACCTTTCACAATTGAGCACCAAAGATATAGTGCAAACTAACTGTATACCATATAAGTAGTCTGGACCTACTTTTACGATCATAGTTTTTTGTCTCAGTGCAGCTTTTAATGATTATATTTGTGGTTTTTTCAGGCTTTGTTATAAGAGTAAAACGGTGATTCTTTTGTCTGCTGCAACAATACAAGCGTGTGTGATGTGACCTTGGTGTACGGTGAGAGGTGCAAAGCAGACCACAAACTTTATATAAAAACATGGTCAGCATGAACTTATTGCAAACTGCTATTGTATGTCTGACATGCAATTCATTTTTTTAAATAATTCATAAAGCTGTGCACGTTGTAAGTAATGTGTTTTTACAACATGAATGTACATATGCAAACCTAACTATCTTGAAAGGCATATTAGAAATTCACTGGCCGGTAACGGTAAATGGGACACACTCAAAATACTAATGTAAACTATGTAATACTGAATAAATGTTTTCTTTTAATACAATTATTGAGTTTTTAGTCATACCCCCAAATTTATTTTCAATAATTTTTATTTCAAAAATACGTAGGACATGGGACTTTGTATTAAGTCCCAAATCTTTATGGTTACAAAATAAGTCAGTTGCAGGTAGAGCTTTAAAAGAATTAATGGGTGGATTCAACCTAAGGCTAGCCATATTTATATTTTGTATGAAACATCATGTGAAACTTTAATATGAAGATAAAGGAAGCAAAGCTGAGAGAGAAATATAATATGTATCAGATTCCGTAATGAACAACATGCAAAGCCATCAAGTAAAGCTTCTAAAACTAATCTCTTCATGCCTACACTTAAGATAAACATATCAAATAGAAATTTTTATTTTATTTTTTATTTATAGTTACATTTTCTAGATGATTAACCTGAGTGACTCATGTCTTTATGTAGCTCTTTTTGGTTTTAGTTGTTGTTTGGGTTTTTTTATTACAGATTTCAAGCTTTTGAACTGAAACTGGAAGCCAGAGAGTGAAAATGTTGGTTGAAATGCAGGTACAGAGAGAGAGACTCACGGGGAGAAATATTTGAGTTAATCGCAGAGTGAAAATTAGTTTGCTGAGTTTTTTTCCAAAGAGAGATAAACCAGCCAGACCACAACTCTTGCTTTCATCTGGTGGGTCAAGACACAGACAGGCAAAATGAGCCAAATCCAGGAGACATGAAATATTCAGCAGGAAATATTTCAAAGAGTTTGTGTTAATGTGCACAAATCCAGTGTGAACGTGTTTACAGGTACAAAGATGCAGAGTGTGCGTGTCCTGAATACATGAAGAACAAGGCCCTAAATAGAGACACTCGGGAGCAACCCCCAGAGAGTACGCTGAATTTTCAAAGTGTTGGAGTTGTTGTTGACAATTTGTGATAACAAGCTTGTTGAAGTTATGCCTCTCCGTCATCTTCTGACAAAAGATTGTGTTTGTAGACGACTGCAGCGGAACATGAGCTTCCAAGAAAAGGGAATGTGTCAAATTTAAATTGATATTTGATTTGACCATCATGTCATTGCTTGTAAATGTATACATATATGTATATATTGCGACTTGATGTACATTTTTATCTTTTTTTAAATTTGTTTTAAATTTTCACATTTTTTCTTTGTATGGCATACACAGAATTTCATTGTACAAGGAAACTTGTTTCTCTATTGTGCACATGACATTAAACTCTTTCAATTTTTAACAGTATGCCCACTTGCTCCCTCTCAGTCAATGATCTGGAAAATGACATCATTCACGCATCGTCCTGCTGATCCACTGTTGAAATTCTTCTACATAAAAATGTCTGCAAAAAGAGTGTTTTGCTTGTGTTTTTTAGATGTTTTCCTTTTACAAGACAAATGTTTTATTTTTTTTATCCGAAAAATGTATTAGGAAACTTCTTGTTATATAGTACATATCACTTTTTCACTGGTAAAAAAAATTACAATTTTATTGCAATTTTAACTGCTGACGAACAACAGGTGTCCCCTGACAGCAGGAAGAATAGTTTGTAGGATAATTTTGAACATTTACATTGTGAAATCAGAACAAGGCTAAAGACCTGTTATTTGTATTTAACAAACAGAAATCTAATTTCACAGCATGTATTAAATACTGCATGGAGATGCAGGGGATCAGTTGCTATTATGGCTTTACATGACTTTGTTGTCAGGGGCGATAGCTGCCTCTACTATTTGTTTAATATTTAGGTTTCTAAACTGCCTTTCCTATTTTTCCATATCTGTGTCAATTGTACACAAAACGGTTCATATTTCAGCATCAATTTAGTACCGCCTTTAAACGTAAGGCCTTTAGAAGTACGGCCTATTTCTTTATCATTGATCTTCCTTGTTTTGTAAAATTGACACTCAAGGGCTTAGTAAAAAAATAAATAAATCCTAGCCCAACTTCACCTCATGTGATCACTGCTGACCATTGAAACTTCCTGTGGTTCATTGGTCTGCAGATCTGAATAGAGAGCCCAGCATCAAAGGGAGCACCCATCTAAAACAGGATTAGTTGTACGCAAGCTACCTCTCTGCAATACTTATCTCTCTTTTTCTCCAGACGCACGGCACATGAACTCAGGGAACTTTCCCCATTGAAGGATTAATTTGCACGCTTTTGAATTTGCACTAAGATCAAAGTGAGAGGATGTCAGGGGGTATCGTAAAAACCTCTGTGTATCTACAGCACAGATTGTGCTTTGCTTTTAATGAGCTATTTTCATTATACCTAGAAATAAGAAAAGGCAGGAGTTGCACATAGTTAGTCGCTCGTGGATGACGTTGGGCCAAGTAAAAAAACAAAGACACCATAAGAGTGTCATGTCAGATTGTGATGTTAGGGCTGCACTGAGAACAGACACTACAGGGTGTTGAGGGGAACTGGAACTTGTATTTGAAGTTATTTATGCATGGTTGTCAAGCTTCTTTTTTTTTCTGTTGTCTTACTACTTTTTTGTGTTTTTGCACTGAGGACACAAAGCCCATGTAAAATGAATTGGAAAATCCAAGAAATGGCATTTGCTTTCACATGTCCAGGTAAAGCAACAAAGCATCAGTCCTCTTACCGTCGCAGTCACCCAAGTGGGCCACGTTTCCATGTTCAACATCTTGTTCAAACGGCAGTCTGTGGAGGATAAAAGGTACACACATTAATCAGAGGGCACACAAGCACAGCAAGTCAGCCACAGAGACAAAGGGCCGATCGGCTCCGATAGGGCTACAGAAACACAATGTTTCAGGTAAGCAGAGTTTAATTTTACAAGTTTGTTTCCGAGTAAAATTTAAGAAGCTACTTTTGGTTTTTGAGAAAGCGGATAAAAATGTAATTAAATCATAAAAAGAACTAAGGAGGCCCTTGAGGTACCAAATGTTTCGTATTAATTACCATTCTAATTTTAAAGATATCCCTTCTTGCCTGTAGCTGTGTCCATAATTAAAGCACTGGATGACAAATATTTCTAGGTCAGCATATGAGTCTCAAGCTTAATTTCTTGGATGTAAATATAAACTCCACGTCTTTAAAAGGATTATGAAGTTTATGCAGCCTCCAAAAATGGATTTACTTAGATGTACATAGCCAAACAGAAGTGTCATGTTTATGAAACCTGTTTGGGTATGTAATCCTCATTCGTAAATCATTTAGTGTTCTAGTGGCTGCCTAAGACAAGTCTGTGCTCGTCTTCTATCTAGGTTTTAATTCATTGCTTTTTTTTACTTCTTGTACATTCGTCAACTGAACACTGATTAATTCTCTGATAAAATACAATGGTGGGAATAAGAATTGAATAACAAATAAATAAATAGTTAGTAATTGGTATGATGGTTTTATTGTTTAGGAAAGAAAGAACATCAACAAAAATTCACCCCAAAAAATAAAAGGTGCATAAAAGTCAATACGTGAATTACGTATTTGATCCCATGCAAAATGTAGTTCTTAGAAAAACCTTTACTGCCAATGCAGCAGGTGTTTGCTTTAGTTGGCAACAAAGTTTGAACACATCTCAGGAGGGATCCTTGCTTACTCCTCATTTCAGTCTCTAAATATTTCAGGGTTCTTGGAAACTTGATGACTTTTATATCAGTGTTTTTCAACCTTTTTTGAGCCAAGGTACATTGTTTTCATTGAAAGAATCACGAGGCACACCAACCAAAAATGTAAACAAATTATACTCTATAGTCGCATATATTAAATATGTAGTATATTAAATATAAGTAATTCTTATCAAAGTTTCTTGAATATGAATCAAATAAACACAAAAATTTATTTTTATCTCTTTATCTCTTATTTTAACGTATGCTATTTACCTATAACCATCTAGTGATAAGGAAATTACAGGATTACGCCACTAGTCACTACTACAACACAGACACTTGAAAATGGCATATTGGCATATTATTTGCAGATTATTTCAAAAAATCTTTTTAGACCAATTAGGTGATATTGGATAATTTCCACGGCACACCTGACGATCACCCACGGCACACTAGTGTGCCCTGGCACAGTGGTTGAAAAACACGGTTTAATATGATTATTTTAAAGCCACTTCTTTGATTCCTTTGTTTTTGCCACTGTCACATTGTGAAACCAATCTAAAGCCAATCTTTTGAAGGTCCCTTTCCAAGACTTAACTGTATATGGCCCCTAAATTATGTTTGAAGTTATTATGCAACCTTAGCAAAAAATGGTTCCAACTCATTGCTAATCATAGGGAACATAATTATGTCACATTCAGAACTCCTTATTCTCCAGATTGGAACTATGACACAAAAACAAATTCACACACAAATGAAAAAAATGTGGGTGCTGCTCAGGCATGGTAAGAATATAAAATATTTTTAATGAATAAAAGGACTTCCACATGTAAGGTTACCTGCAACACTTTGCTGTCCCAAACTAAGGTTTCACACACTTGGCTCTTTATCACTATATAGAAACGACTGCATTTTAAATAACATGTGACAGTCATATGACAGTATATAGAGAGTAAGAAGGTTTTAGAAGAGGTAAATATGTGAAATCATTACTTGGGTTTGACTTGACTTTTAAAAAAGATATTATAAATGATCATTTTCAGGCAGGGGTGTTGCACCTATGAGGGACGTGGGAGTTTTAACAACCACACTTTCCCTTCTGAGATGATTTAACATCGTAACTTTTCCTTCCAAGGCAATTACAGCCTCCATCGTTCCTTTCCCCTGCCTTTACTGTTGCTGCTGTTTGAAACTTGACACAAGCTGCTGATTGGCTTTCCCACCTTCAGTGTCATATGTCCCATGTTTGTCTGATGTAGCTTTCCACTTGAAAATTCTGACCTCCTGGACGTAAAGAGTAACTGTAATGCCAGCTGATGTTGGACTAGTGGGAGTTAGAGTTTTTCCCACTGTCTTATTGGGAGAAACAAACTACCCCAGTTATGAGATAGGATTAACTCAAGTGTGTGTTAAATGGATTGTTAACTCAGGTTTGATGTCAAAATCAACTCCGAGTACTTTGACTTTAGAGTCGACTCGAACAAAGGAGTCTTTCATTTGGTGGTGTTTCTTTGAATGTGCTAGCATGTGTAGCTTTGCCCTAACAAAACCTCAATGCTGTCAGTCAGATCCATGACAATATCAAACTTTTCTCTGCTGTAAAGTGAAAAGCAAGATTGACAACTTTTTATTACTGTAAAAGCCTGTTTAAATTTAGTTTTGTAAACTAGACAACAAAGCATTTAAATTACTTTAAACCTAATCTTTATTAGGGCATCCTTCTGGTTTAGGATAGGGTATTTCAGAAGGAATCAGTTTCAGACAGCACAGGAAGGTTTAGGGTAAAAATTAAATACGTTTATGTTTAGATCACAATATTTTTAGCCACAGTTTGGGAAAGAAGTTAATTAAAGCGGACAGAGTGTTTGTGCTTGTGTGATGCTTTCATCCCAGATGAATGTGTGGGTTTACACAGATCCTAATTTTGCTGAAAAGTGCTGAATAATGCTTACAATAATAATAACATTCAAAACCTTTCTTATGAAATATCTTAAAGAATGTGATAAGAATGTTAAAAATAAAAAAACATAAAACACACTCATTAAGGGTCCAGTTCATAGCCAATGCCTTGTTTTGTATACAGGTCCTTATAGACCTTGTTTTTGACTGTAGGGACTTTTTACATCATAATCAGAACAGATTTTATCCCGCTGACAAACCAATAGGTTGCAGCCAAAACTTGGATTTTGTTGCGGCACATTATGTACTTCTTGTGCTGTAAGTAATTGTTTAGCTCTTAAATTACTTTTTTTTTGTCATTTTCTTAATATTTTCTTTGCTTAGAAACAAAATGATATAGCAACCAGACACTGTTTATTTTATGAATTCCAAAAACAATATAACCCTTCTTAACATTTCCAGCAAGAAATAAAAATGGAGTTCAGATATGTAATAGTCTCACAAAAAACCATAAAATAACTGCAACTAATTTGGGCAACACGGAGAGCAGAAAACTCAACAAAATGTAAGTTATGATAAAGCAAAGCGGTCCAGAGGAAATGAGAGCAGCTCAGCACAGGCCAGGTGCTCTTAAAAACAAACACAACTGCTTTTGGTTATAGCTTCTGTCAGGGGAACAGCACCATGTTGCAGCCTAGAAGAAAAAGAATGTGTGTAGTTTAGTCTGAGTGCAATGTACTTGCCTGCAGGCTTCATTTCGTATTTTGCTCAGTTAATGACATTACGGACAAAAAAAAAAGTTGTTGTCTAGTGATTTAAGGGAAAAGATGTGCTTTAGCCATCTTTCAAGTTAAAACAAAGAAGCTATAATGCATCCTGCAAAACTTTATACACCCCTTAAACCTTTCATATTTTTCATGTTCCAATCACATGCTTCAGGGTGTTGTATTGGGATTTCATGTAGTGCATTATTGGAAGAAAATATATATAAGCTTCTTGTTTCCTGATCAAAATTAAAAATATATATACACTTGTGACTCTGATTCAATACTTAGTATAAACACCTTTTTACTGCATCTATAAATGCAATTCCTTGAGTATTTATCGTTTTTTTATTTTGTTTGTTTTTTTAAAGCTTAAGGTTACAGTTTTAATGTATTGTTTCAAAACTAATTTTTCATTGCAGAGTTAAGAGCTGCTTTGTGGTGGTCTGTCACAAAAAGCTTATATGTGCAAAACAATATGAATTAATGTGGAACAAATCAATGTGCAAGATTACTTTAGCAAGACACTGATTAAAACTGTTTAGCGATTAGGTAGTCAGAGTATAAACTAGAATAAGTATTGCACTATATCCAATTATTTTATTTTTTTCACTGTCATATGAAAACAACACACACAAGGTTTAAATTTTGCTTCTCGAGGATGATGACCAATGTGACCAAAAACATTTTGAACAAATGTCTAAACAGATTTTACTTTAGCTTTCAGGGTTAAAACAAAGCAGTTAGGCAGGTAGGATCAGAATAACCTTTGAAGTTGGTTTGAAATGCCGTTCTGATTAGTCTTCTTCAGATCAGTCTCGGCTGCTAGGCTTCAGTTTCAAAAGAAAGAAAAAGTGTGATGCACACTGCCCCAGACAGTGGCAGTTAAAGATTGAAAGTGACACAAGTGCTGAGCAGAAACGTTAGGCTTGGTAGGACAACACGGATAAGAATCTTTGGGAAAAGGGCTAAATTTGCAAGGGAGGAACAACATCAACATAAGGTCTCGGAGAAAATAATGCAGTTACTTGCAAATAACATTACAGTCTGCTCCTAAGATTAAATCATAATCCTATTTGTCTGCAGTCTGAGCAATGATTACAGTACCTTTCCTTCTTAAATTCACAGTAAAGCATGATTTTAGGACAGGAGGTTTCTTTCAGATTTTTCCTTAGTGGTAGATGGCTAGTTGATAACACTTTCTAATTGCATTAAATCAGAGTCCCCAGGCAACAGACCATCAAGTCGGCTTTCATGAAGACAAAAAAAACATTAATGAACAATGAACTTGACACTTTTCAAAGCCTGCTCTGACATTCAATGTGTGGTTTAGCGATAGGATTGATGTCTTGATAAGAGTCAATAAAAACCGTGCCAAAGAAAAAGTAAATGCAAGCCTCCAAATCCCAAACATATGTCTTAAAAACCTTCTATATTTGAGAATTTCTTTTGACATCAATACATAATTGAAATAAATATTTAGGCACAAAGATAAAAAAACAACATCATACTTTCCTTTCCTTTAATATGTCAATTATGATATTTATTATTATATTTCTTTATAAATATCAGAATGTTGTTTCATTTATAGATTTCAATATCTAGCCCAGACATGATATCTAAATGAGAGGAGATAAGACAGCACATTGATGCTATATACATTGTTTTTAAGAGTTTGTAGTTTTAGTCAACAAAAACCTTTCTGGACTGTAACCATTTGGCGTATAATACCTGAAAAACTGTTTGATTAATGAGTTTAAATATGTGTTGAACATCCACCAAAGATGTCATAATAAGAATAATGTCTTCCATTGAGGCTGGCTGCCTGAATGCAAGAGTTTCAGTACTGATAACCCCCTGTTGCAATTCTACAAAGAAAGATAGGATAACAAGTAATTACCATAACATCCTAACAAAACATCCAAACAAATTTAAAAGTATGAATTGCTGGCAAGGGAACAGAGGCACTCAAACTTCAACCTGAAATGTCTCATGAAATTCATGAATGGACCTTCCACATACATAAAAGAGCAAACAAGATGCAAATTACTGCCACACTCAGAGGTTTACATTCAGTCATTATGAACCTGAGTAGCGATTTTATTTTTCACTTTTTTAAGAATGTGACATTTTCGGTCTTCAATCATAGCAATCAGAAAGAGTGAGTCGGGGTGTGTGTGTGTGTGTGGGG